>JAJJWM010000281.1:0-177290 GCA_021655865.1 Fusarium guadeloupense | reverse complement strand
TCCTAAATCCTCTCCTAAATCCCCTCCCAAGCCCAGCCCTTCCAAAGACACCACACTCAAGCATGAGTTCGAAGATTATGGTCGCCATCGCAGCACACACGACATAAACGAGGCCATAAAGAAACTCTTACTTCGTCCCCTGTCGAAGACAGAGAAGGAGTCAGAAGGTCAAATCTACCTCTACACCTTTCCCGAGACATACCACGACGTATACCCCTATCTCAAAATCGGCTACGCCCAGGACGTTGACAAGCGTATGGCAGAGTGGAAAGCCAAGTGCGGCTACAGTCCTCAAGTGCTCAGTCACTTCAAAGCCGAACACTACGTCAAGGTCGAGAAGCTCGTGCACGCGCAGCTCTGGAACCAGCGGAAGCGCGAGATGGGCTGTCCGACGTGCAGTGTGTGGCACAAGGAGTGGTTCAGCATCGATTCTAAGACTGCTGTCAAGATTATATTCATGTGGGCGGACTGGATGAGAAAACTTCCGTATAATGACGAGGGAGAACTTCTGGATAAGTGGCGGGTAAGGATCGAGGGTTTGGACTTGAATGATGCTGATTGTTGGGAGTTGCTTGATAAAGGAGTTTTTCATGACAATTTGGATGAGCCGGAGCTATCTGAGGATGGTGACAGCTCTTCCTGGTCTAGTGATGATCAGTTTGAACTTTCTGAGGGGGATACCCCTGAGTTCCCTGATGCTGATGAGACTAAGCTCACTGATATCGAAGATGAGCACGACGACAAAGACTTTACAAATGATGAGGAATAACAACCAAGATTGGTATGAGACGATATTGTTGAACGATTGTATGATGCAGCGGCGATGTTTGGCGTTATCTGGGCTTTGTTTTGTATTTTGTTATATTTGTTTTGAGACATCTTGATACCCTTCAATTACCACCATTATTTATATACCTGTACTCATGTCACTGTCTACTTTTGAGCTTTTCTACAACTCATCACTAAAGTCTCACAGCAATCAAACGTTCCAGGGCATATTCTCCAACAGCCCTACATGCCACATCTCTCCTAGTGCATCATGAGTTTTCTCTCTTTCAAACACCATTGACGATATATCCTGAACTCTTCGCCCTTCTAACCTGGCCTCAAACCAATGTTTCAGTTGCTGTATATGACGCGCCATATTTACTATACTGCTCGTCTCTTCTTGCTCGTCAGTTGAACCAACAAAAGCTTTCATTTCCCCCTTGCGCAACTCCTCTTCTTCTTCGAGGCGTGCCATCATCTGACTCAACACAGCACTCAAGTTCAGAGTTTGCCTAGCTGACTGTACATCCCAGTCACTGACTTCAATGAGCAGCAGCCACGCTGCTTGTATCAGGACATAGGTGGCCTGGTCAGCAGTGATGATTGAACAACGCAGAAACATGTCTACCGGCGAGTCTAGAAGTATGTCCAAGAATTCTTTTATGTTGTTGAGGCAGTTCCGTAGACATGTCAAGAGGTATACGAATTGGGGTACACCCTCATCTGGATGACATGCTACCACAACGGCGGGCTCATAAAGTCGCACCAGAAGATATAAATGGTACAGCTCGAGCCTCTGATGATAGTTTCTAAGACCAGGATGTGCGGCTAATTCGGCTAAGCGGCTCAGATCCGCGCGGAAACGACTTCCGGTGCCCTCGAGTAAGAAGACATATGGTCTGGAGAGAGTGCGCTCGTGTGCTTCTCCAAAGCCTTTCGAGAGCCGCTCGCTCATCTGGATGAGACGAATAATGTGTCCTGCTACGGGATCATTTGGTGCATCTTGAGAGTCGGAAATATTCTTAAGACAAGTGTTGATGTAAGGTGTGTCGAGAGGATTATTCCGTGATTGTTTTATTGATATTCTGATACAAGTCAGACATGTATATACAATTGATGCGTTTACTTACATTGATAATACGCAGTATAGTCCAAGTAGAGTACGCTGCTCTTCTAAAGAATGCGTCGTTTTTATTCCTTCTGTTGAGCCTGAAGCTTCAGGTTGAGTTATCCCTAGATTATGTGCATATCCAAGAGCAAGAAAGGCTAGGTTGATGATTTGACTCTTTTCAATACAACACCTGTGTGCCCTACAATTGCCTATCAGCACTCCTCATATCACCTGCAGGTTCGCAAACTCACCAAGAAATCATCATTAATACACCTTGGAGTATATCCAACGACTTTTCTGCTTCGACTAGCGTTCTATAACCCAGGTACGCAAACACATTGCGCTTCATCTTGACCACCCTGGATCCGGGCAACGGCGCAGCGACGAGCATGGCAACCCGAAACAGAAACGGCTTATCCCTATAAAGTGATTCTGCTGTGTAGTCGTTGTTGATAATGACAAAGGGGAAATGGGACATGTATTCTTGGCGGAATATGGTTAGAACCTGAGCTGCTTGTGGCCATGATAGCCCGAATAGGGGTTGAGCGGTAGTATTATATGCTTTTGACTTTAACTGTGGCTGGATTTCGACAGAGCTTGCGTAACCTTGTGCTTGTCTCTTGTTGGTCTGGTCTTGATTCAACATCAGTTCTCAAAGTGCGTATCGACAGTGAATACAAAACAAACCATTGCAATCTCTCTGCCCAGATGCCGAAGGCCATCTAGAAGACATATTTAGTTATAGCACCTTTACTAACATCTGAGTGACAACCGTACTCTTCGTTTGACTTGATTCTTCTGGGCTTTCTCAAATTTCTCGTAGCCTGTGGAAGACACTCCCTCCCAAGATTTTCACACCTTTGCAAAGTTAATTACACATCAGGCACATAAACTACATACAAGTGCTCACCTATCACAAAGATGTCGTTCCGTATTCTCTTCTCGGAAATGGCATCTGGCCTTGACTCTGGCACAAGGAGCGCAGGCTCGTAATCGGCGCGGCGGGCTAGGAGCTCTATCCGCCATGACGGTTCATCTGTGTCTTGTATTGACGTGCAGACTTGTAAAATGCTGTAAAAGACACTTCTCCGTATCCAGCAGCAGGTTAGATTTTGACAAGGAATAGATGGCGTCTGACTGTCGAAAGGGAGCCGGGACAATTATTAGCCCGGCTTAAGCTTGCGGGATAAAAGGTACTGAACAAATCTACTGACAACAGTATAGCCTCAAGGTATAGTTTAACATAACAGCTCGCACCCAAACAATCAACCAGTCTTTCACCATGTGCATAGGATTCCTCTTGATGAAAACCAAATACTAATAAAGTAAATTCTTCTGTATATACTGCTGGCGGTTCAATTCATGGAGAACGCCCCTTTTTTATACAGCTCTCTCATAGTTCAGAGAAGATATCAAATGAATTCAGCAAACCACGCCAACCCAACAGACGAGCCTCATGCTAATCCAGACCCAGGCCAGCCTCTTCGCCTTATAACGCCAAATACTGAACCAAACACAATGGTATCTGTTTACAAAACACAATCTTGCCAAGTTTGAGATAGAGATGGCACCCGCATCTCCAGAACGCCGCCCGTAAAGTCCCTCAAGACCTTCTTCCTTGTCCCATGCCGCTTCCCCTCACATCACAGAATTTCACTAGTCATCGTCCAGAATCTCGATGACAGTGGCTGGCGTCGTCGTAGCCGGCTTCGTCTGCTTATTAGCATTACCATTAACCTTAGCACCAAGTTGCGGTGCTGGTGAATCATCATCATCCGAATCATCTGGCTCTGCCACAGCAGACCATCTACCATTGGCGGTTACCGTAATCGCCTTGGTCCGCGTATCACCATTGCTGAGCAATCTTTGGCGGACCCCTTTGAGATAGTCATCCACCCAGAGACTGATGGGTCGAGCATCGAGTCCACATATCGGGCACTTCCATGCATCTACTAGCGAAGGCTCAGCCCCCCTTTGCTGAGGACCACCTCCTTTCTGGAACGGTTTCTGTGGCCGAGTCTGGAGCCAGGTTTCCAGATCAAAACATTCGAGATGCTTGCATTGAGCACCTCGGACAGGGACCGAGAATCTCGTTGAGCTAAAAGGGTCGGCCAAAGATATTGTCAGAGTCTCATCCTCAATGATAATGTCGTCCGAGTCTGGTGGACGTAGACGACGCTGGATTTTGGCCCTTGTCTCTTCTGGTGGAATGTGTCTCATCGCCTGTATCACGCTATGGGCAGCCTCGTGGCTGATCGTCTCTACTATCTCGATAGCCATGAAATACTTGTACCCAGATTTCAAGTTTTGCTCAACAGCGGGAAAGCTGACCCTCAAGACGTTTTCACCCTGGACCAGGAAATCGGTCAACTCTAAGGGCTGATCTTTATTGAAGTGTTGTTTCCGGCGCAACTCCAGAAAACTCCGGTTGAGATCAAAAAAGATGACATTTGGCCAGCTCGTTGCTGACAGCACCCAATCCGGCTCAGCAGGGTCCGCCAGCTTATCAGGCTGCACACAAAGACGCAGTCGGTAACGGTAAGTACCTTCAGAATAGTAACAGTACGGAAGGCCCTGTCCCTCGACCTTCTTTGCCAGTCTCTGTATATGATCTTCTGGCACGTTGAAAGGCAATGACCGCACGCCAGTCCGGGGCTCCAAGGCTACGGGCTGATACACGAGTTGTCTAACAAACTGATAATAACGACTTCTCCCAGGTTTTGAAGGAACACGCCTAGGACTGCGCACAGCGATATGTTGAAGACCAGCCTGAAGCGAGGTTTGGCCATAAGGACTAGACGGATACTCCGCCTCCGGTATTTGTCGGACTGGGCGCAGTTGGGGAAGCGGATACACAAAAACCGGTGCTTGTTGGCCTACTGCCTGTGGTGTGTGAACGTGGTTTGGTGATGTAGCTGGCATCGTGTTATACTGCATAGTCGATGCCCTGCGCTGGGTATTGTGCTGAGGATGAATCATTTGAGGCTGCTGTGGATACTGCTGAGGGTGCATCATCGGTGTCGGACGAGGATGAATCGTTTGCACCGGACTCGCAACTTGTTGGGGCCCGGCTTGCATGGTTGGACCAGCAGACTGGGGGTGTGCTGCTGGGTGTTGCACGTAACCCCCGTAACTGTTGGGGAGTGATTGCGACGGATATGCAAATGAACTTGCTCGTCTGGGTATGAAGGGAGCATTCTGCGGTAGGAGAGGCGTCCGAGGCTGATTACTGGAAGGCAAGACGGGAATCTGTGGCGTGTTTGGAGATCCGCGATTCTGTTGTATTTGGGGCAGTCCAGCACTTGCAGATCTGGGTAATGAATTATGCTGCACCTGGGGAGATTGGAAGCCAGCAACAGAAGGGGGCGAGGCTGCCTGGGTATCCGTTTGCACATAGAGGTGGCTCGGTCGTCGCGGGCCTTGAACGCCGCCATTGCCCGGCAGAGGGTAACTGTTTACAGATGCCGGGCTTGGCACTCCGGGGTCGTCTATTGTAGCGCGTGAAATCAATGCATCGAAATGAGGGAGAGAGGGAGACTGAGCTGTTGTATGAGGGGGTTGAGGTAGGTTAGGATTGGTTGCCATGAGTGGTGATTGAACTACCGATTGTCGTCCGCGTTGTTCAGTCGTAGGAGTACTGCGACCAAATACAGGAGAAGACACTGCACCTGCTCGTCACAATAGTCAGTTACTCATTAAAATATAGAGTATAGGGCTGAATATCATACTTGATGGTGGGACTGGCTGCTGCGATTGCTGCGAAATGATATCCCTGTACTTCATTATGACCCTCTCGCGAGAACGACTTATGGCATCAGGGGTCTCACCGCGAGCGGCGAACAGAGCTTCATCATTCCGGTCTTGCTCGAAAACGACATTCATTGAGAGTGCCGCAGGGCTATCTTGTATGCCAAGAGACCTACGACTCATGGTGAACAGCATAGTCTGTAAACCGCGGGCTGGACAGTGGAGGACACTTATCACCTCGTAAGCAAGTAATGGGTACACTCGTGCCTTGACGTGTGTTAAAACCGTCTGCCAGTGTGATGAGAGACGACTGAGGAACAAAGCCATGTCCTGAGCCGTGGTTGTAGTGGAAAACCCTTTCGAAAGTTCGGCCATGGGAGTAGGGAAGGCGGCAAACCACTGGAGATGAGTAGTGGACATGAATTCGTTCTTCCTCAGAACGGTCTGCACAATAGCGAATGCTTCATCAAGTACGTTGGGATCGACTAGCCCGTAAAAGATGCGATAAACAGGAGCTTTGTCCAAGGACCAAGAGCAAAGCACCTGATGAAGGGCAATATAGAAAAAATCCGCGCTATTGCATGCTTCCATCAAGATGCGATATCTAGGCTTTTCAACATTTTCGTTCAGGAGGCCAGCTTGGGCAGCCTGCGCAACGCGAGTCTCGATGACGGTGCACCATCGTCGGCACAAATCTCGATCTCTTGATTCAGGTGAATCCGATGGTCCTTGAACTCGAAAGCGCTTGGCTTGAGGCTCAATAGCAGCCGGGGGGGTTCTGCTGACCCTCGCGTCACGTTCTGAAGGCGCGCTTTGTTGATTCCCTAGAGCAGAAGTTGACGAAGCCGTTGCCATTGCCGTTGCCTGCGGAGCCATGCCAGTCGTGGCAGAACTGGTCACGGTGGAACGAGTTGTCGCTTCCGCATTGTGTATTTGAGGGGGAGTGATACTCTCGGCTTGAAGGAGGATGGCGATTGTAGGGTTCGAGTGGTTAATGATATTCGCGGCGGATATCGAGTCGCCTTGGTTCATGTTACTATCGGGAACTGGCCGCCCAGGCCCAACGCCCTCTACGTGAGGGCTTGCGTCAGTATTGTGGCAGTCGGCTTGATTCGAGACATTCGGGCTCGGTGCGTCGGTTAGCGCTGGAGATGGTAGGACAGTCGTGGCTCTAATTCATCGCATTAGCAGGCAGAAAAGTATGTGGTAAGCAATGATAGTTTGTGGTTTTGTTTCTTTGCCTGCGACAACATTGGCAGGGTCAGCCAAAGCAGAGTCGCAAGATCCCCCAAGGCTCTATGATTGGGCGCAAAGTGTTGTTGCTTGGCGCAGGAAAAGAGGATGGAGTCAAGTTGAAAGGGCTTTACGTACCTCGACGATTCTCCAGCGCCTGGTAATTGTTGTAGTGATTGATCTGTCGGGATGTTGTCGCGTTGTATGTCATGGTCATCGTCGTTCCTTGTTGGGGGTGCAGCGCCGGACGCCTTTCTCTTTTGGTTCCGCTTTCGGGAATTACTGGAGGATATTGGAACTGGTCTAGGGTTGGTATCTGTGGATGAGACCCCGGTCATCCATGAGCGAGGACGACCACCGAGAAAGGCGTTGACAGTCTGGTTGGAGGAAGCGATCTGATGAGAATCAGGAGCAGGGACAGCCCTTGACTGATTCTGTCTTGTCGTTTGTGACATTTCACTACCGTTGGAGGACGATGTCCGTGTAGGTAAAGCAAGGTAAGGTCAGGTCAGGTAGTGTATGTGTGTAGAGAGAATCGCAATCTGAACCTGGGCGCAGATCATTTAGAAAGATGCTATGCTACCTAGAGGTCATGCTCAACGTCGCCGTTTTCTGAAATCGAGAGCCGCAAAGTCAACCATGGTTTAGCAAGTGAATGCGCGCAACGTTGAGGGTTATGTCGGAGCGAGGAAATGAGCAAATGGAAATAGTGACAAAAACAGATGGAGCGATGACGAAGATTTGGTGAGTTTAACTGCGTGCGACAAGCAAAAGAAAAGAAGAAAGGGAAAAATGGCAGCAGGTAATTTGACAGAAAAAGGAGCGTGGAATGAAATGGATGGGCTTGGATGGGTAGAGTTAGAGTAGAGTGAACGGGACGGGATGGGATGGGATGGGATGAGATGGATGGTGAAAATGTAACTGACGTTGGCTGAAAGCAAACGGAGAAACTCTGGAAACGAGGGAAAACCGGAAACCTAAGGTAGGTACCAACGACAAAAGCAACAACAGCCTAACATCTGATGACATGGATTGGCTCAAAGTTTACAGTTTGCGCTTTATTACTGGTGAGTGAGTTAGTGGACAAAGAGAGAAGAGAAAGAAGAGGGAAAAAGGCGCCCAAAAGCAAGCACAGGGCGTTAGAGCAAACAAAGAAATATACATGATACTGCATCTGCCTGCGTCTGTACCTACTGCAGCAGTCAGCCAGCCGATAGACGGCCCTTGTCCGTTGTTTGGCGAAGTATGTCCTGCATCGCATCGTTTGGCCTATTTTATTACATATCCAGTATCCGTAGGGGTGCTTACATAGCATGTCAGCATGTCTCAGTATTCCATTTGTTGCCTGCGCGTCGAGTTGGCTGTAATTGGACTGCCATGGACCCTAGGTAGCCGTGATATATTCCTGATGGTGGGGGATGTAGTCTTGGCGCTGGCTGGACTTTGAAATGGCTACTAAACTCATGATCTAGCAAGTCTGTTAACCAACATTATATCTTTGTGAGATTGTTCTTGGCGAGATACTGAAATAGTTTCCAATGCCAAATGCTCTCTTCCTTCTCCCCAGCTGGCTCGATGGAGATTGATGAGTAAGATGCATGGATGCATAACCGCTTATATATCCGCCCAGGGGATTAATATGTTACACAGCCAATATTTGTTGTTGATGAGACACGCAGGTAACCGAAATTATACGGTAGATGGTGACACAAGCACACTCTTGCAGCAAATGGATCTTGTATCAGGCTGTCCTGTAGCCTATGTAAATGCTGACCGCTACTGGTGTAAAAGTCCTGACTATTTTGACAAGGCACATACAGAGAGATTCTCGCAACTCTATGTATCCCTACATTGCCCGGCCTCAACGGTGTTGCCCAGAATATCAGCTGTGATTCACTCGATTGAACCTAGCCCAGAAACCATCTAAATATTTACAATAAACTCTATTCATGACATACCACCCCTTGAATTATGTCAATGGCTCCCTTGATATAGTACGTAACGCCAGTGAAACTGGGGATAAGTTTACCCTACACCAGATCTATAAACTCTGATTCAGGGCTTGACAACATCAATTCCACAAAGTGCGACGTGACTTTCTTAACAGTCGACACAAACCAGGCCCAGATTCAATCTTAATATCAGCTGAAGAGTCTCGAGTGTGATATCACTCCACTAACTATATTATAGAGGGTTGAGGTCTTGGATTACCCATTCACATACGCGGCAGGAACAGCCTTCCCAAGCATGTGCATGTCAACCTTCATTAAAAAATATCGCGTCCTACTTCTACAATTTTTACTCCGTCAAAACTCTGTGATTGAAATAATGACGGCTTCTCACACCGATCCTAACTAAGAGAAAGAAAGGAACAAAGGAGAAAACGCTGCGTACATCGATTACCTACCTATTCAACATCCTCAATACAAATCCGAGCTAGGCATTATCACCAGCTTGTTTTATCCTCGTCCGGTACCTGTACCACTTCCAGTCCTTCTCCAGCGAATTTTCACTCGAATCAACCGCTATTTATGCTGATTCTGAACGCTGAACCTCATGAAGTAACACCACTTACAGCTATAAATCGACATCAAATTTACTCCTCTCGTCAAACCCGCCGTATTGGGCATCACAGTGTATCCCAAAATAGCATCTGAAGGTTGGCTGCATTACGGATACTGGACGGTACTTATCCAATCCCAGAAGACCCCCTGGACAAGAGGGGCCGATGCACCTCTGAAGCAACAGAATATTGGTCAACAAGCCATACAATTGCCGAGAAACTCGTACTTGTCAACACTTCTTTCTCTGGAGGTTTCATCAGCAGATACTTGATTCTTCAAGCTTGGACCTGATTCACTCGGCTTTACCACCCATAACCTTCGATAATAGTCGTCGACCACTTTGATTGCACCAATCGCAGCCCTCCACGCTAAATATCTCGCCCTGTTCAGGGACCACGCCGACCACGGTATTCTCCCGCCTCCCCCCAACCGCCGCTCCACCCCAGCAAAGCATTCATACCTTAGCGCACCACCACCGCAGCCACAGGTCCGTCTCCTCAGGCTCAGAGCACCACCACTATCTACTGTACGCATCTTCATCATCTCCAGCCCTTTCGCTGCAGAGAGTTGATCCAATCCAACCCGACCCAGCTCTGGCAACACGGCTACGGGTTATTGGTTCAGTGGATGGCGTACGAGCCGGATCACAATCTGTGTTCCCTTCACTCTGCTAGCTCACTACCGCCCTCGGTCCCGCGCCACCATTCGGCACAGCACAGTTTCAACCGCCCTTACGCTGCCACCCCATTCCATTCCTCCCTCCACGGCCTCAACCGTTCGCTATCAACGTAATCGTTTCAACCATCACCAGCGCATCGCTCCATCGCACCATGGCCTCAAGAGGCCCTAATGAAGGGCCAACAAGGCCAGATGTCGGCGACACCTTGATTGTGATACGTAAGTTCGCAGTCCGGCCTCCGGCGCTCTTTCTACAGCCTTGTCGATACTGATCTCTTTTCGCAACTTGTAGATGATTTCCAGGCACGAAGCTCTGATGAGTTGAGTCTCGCAAAGGGCGACCGCGTTGAACTAATAGAACGAGATGACGAGTTCGGCGACGGTTGGTTTCTGGGTCGCCACTTAGTCAACAACAACAATGGACTCTTCCCTGAAGGTTTGCAACAACACTTTCATCTGTCTTATGTGAATAATGGCAATTGACACCTTGCAGTTTACACCAGGCCAGCCCCTAAAACCACCCCCACGAGCACTTTCAGCTCTCCGAAACCTCAGCCTCCCCAGCAAGAACAAGTCCAAGATTCGAGACCTACAGGTAGCGTCGATACGGTTGCAAGAGAACGACCCGAGTCACAAACCCAGGATCGAAGTCCCGTAACTCTACCCTTGAATAATGCCAAATCAGAACCCTCGCTGGCGTCAAGCCAACCACCTACATTGCCAGCTCTGAGTCAACTCACGACGACCCAGAATCAAGATAGTACCGTCTTGCACGAAACGCTTACTGTTATCGACGAGCATATAACAGATTTACGATCACCAGCGAGCAATGGTGGACTCCGAACAGTAGCCAACGATTCTGGAAGCGAGTATAGCAGCACACATCCTGACCAACGAGCATCGTATATTCAGGGCGAAGAGACCGACGAGGAAGAAGAGGAATGCCATACCCGAAGTGAAGTTGAGTCGTGGTCTCCAGATGATGTCGCTGAATACCTCTTCACATCGGGAGTCGAAAAGCATCATTGCGAAGTTTTTAGAGACCAAGAGATTTCCGGAGAGGTTCTTCTTGGCATGGATCAGAGTTCGCTGTTTATCAAGGCGTTTGACCTCGGCTCTGTTGGTCGGCGATTGAAGACTTGGCACAAAATCAAGGCCCTTCAAGATGAAGTTAGCAGTCAAGGCCTCGAGACACGACGGACGACGCAGACTTATGGGAGTGATGGTACAGAAGAAGCCCGGCGATCGAGAAGTCGAGCAAATACATTAACCAACCGGCCCACTTCTATCCAGACAAGGCGACTTTCTCTTTCACAGAATACCCCCAAGCCATCTCCAACTTTCGCAGGATCCCAAACACAAGATAGTCCAAACCGCGCAAGCCATATCAAGAGACCATCTGCTGCGTCGATCAGGGAACTGAACCACTCGCGCCGACACTCTTCGTCTACAGATTTTCGCAATGCTGGCCCTGCGGCAGCACCCGGAGCGGCCCCTGTTCCCAGGATCACCAATACGGGTACTTTCCCGGGAAGCGAGGCGGCACATAAGAAGCAGCCATCATTTGACCGAAACTGGACCCTTGGCAGCGCTTATTCTCAAACCCCACAACGACCCCTTTCCTCGACTGGTCTCCAGGATTTACTTAGTCCACCAGGTGCTGACGCGCAGGATTCTTCTGTCGACGCTGATCGAGGTTATTTTTCGGGAACAGAGGTGGATGGAAGGAAGAGGAATTTGCTGCGGAAGCGTGACAGCGGTGCCGAGTCGAGGAAGTCGAGCTATGCCGACGAGCAAAGGGTTCGGAGCGCTACAGCCATGGCACGACAGTCACGGTTTGGAAGTGTGGGGTCAATCGCAGAGGGAGGCATTTCTTCAGCGGCTCAGAAGTACTACGGCATTCCGTCAGGCGCTCATAGGAGAACTGCCTCGGCCGCTTCAGAGTCAACCATGAACATGCCGCCACCTAACGAAGCTCCCTCACCCACCGTCACCAAGCTGGACACTTCAGTTGCATCGGCCCGTTCAACTGTGTCACCTGTCTCAGCCAGACACCAAGGTTTCAACTCAGACTGGTTGTCTTCAATGGTCAACAAACCGATTGCTCTGGCTGGAGGTAAAGGCATGCGAGCTATATCCGATAACCTCAGCCTCGATCGGTCCAAGGCTTCAACTCCAACAGATTCAACAAACAAGGATATCATAGTAGACTCACCCGCGCGAACCGGCTCAACGACACCCTCAGGTGGAGCCAGTTTCGACCTCGAATCTCCTGATACTACCAAGAGCCCTGGCACTCCCGTGAACCAAGCTAGCAAGAAAGGTGGGAAGAAGGGCAAGAAGGAAACAAGCGCTTACACCCGTGGCCTACTCAAGATTTCTCCAAAGGAAGCAAGCAAAGATGCTGATTACAGTGGCTGGATGAGGAAGAAGAGTTCCAATCTCATGACAACGTGGAAGCCGCGTTACTTTGTCCTCAAAGGACGACGGCTGGCGTATTACTACTCGGAAGACGATGAGCAAGAAAAGGGTCTTATCGATATTTCGTTCCACCGGGTTCTACCAGCCGACAACGAGAAACTGACAGGCCTCCATGCTACCATTACCAATCTTGGAGGCCAGTCAATGCCCACAAGCCAGGACGACGCCGGCGATTTGGAGAAGGGAGACGATTCTATGTTCATCTTCAAACTGGTGCCTCCCCGTGCTGGCCTTTCGAGAGCCGTCAACTTCACTAAACCAACCGTCCATTATTTTGCTGTACCCAACCTGAAGCAAGGACGTCTGTGGATGGCGGCTCTGATGAAGGCAACGATTGATCGCGACGATACCAAGCCCATCACCACAACTTATCAACAGAAGACGATTTCTCTGACCAAGGCCAAGCAGATGCGACATCGTCCACCGGCCTTGATGAACCTCGATGAAGGGGCTGAAGAGGAGGCGGGCACAGGCCGAAAGGAAGCCAACGGCCTGGGCATTTCGTATGATGAAGCCGATAGTGGCGTTTCCGGTGTCGATAAATTGGCGGGACAAAAGGCTGAAGAAGGCCAAGCAAGCCTCGATTCTGCAAAAGAAAGTCCACACGCTTCTTGAAGGCCCTGCTCACGACGTCACTAATTTCTTCTTTTTTTCCAACCGGTGTGAGGGCGTTTTTGGTCTTTTCCCTGCCGTTATTTCTTTTCACTCCAATCTTCCAACCCCCTCTTCTCCCATAGAAGTTTAATCCTTTTCCTTTTTATTTGATACCTTGGGCGCAGGGAAAACCGGAAATCGTGACAAGACATGGCAACGAGACAGATGCAGATGAAGTCAATGGAGAGAGTTCTGATGCCCTGCGACTGCGGAGGAGTATGATCCGCATTCTTGAAGGGAGAAAAACGAATAAGAATGATATGCTGACAAGACGACGATGAACAAGATGGCTCTTGTTGCCGGTTCTTTCGAGTATGAAGCTTCGAGGTAATTTGCTGAACTTGAGAGGAGAAAAAGAGAGCTTTCTGGACGGGTACACACTATCGGTTGCAAACCTTCTTTTTTTTATCGTGGTTATAATGTGAGAGAAGGTCATCCATCTTGTCATGGTGACACGAATCAATTTCAATTGCGGCGGTTGAAATTTTCGAGTCCCTCTTCTGTTGACCAGAGAGAACTCATCGATGTTGAAGTTGGCTTTGTTAGTAAAGCAAACAGTCAAGTAACGCTCACATATGGAATGAATACAAAGAAGATGGAAAGGTTGATGATAAAATGTTTGATTTGTTAAAACGATCGCTTGCTCTAGAGGTATATGAGACAAGGTGAAGAGAAAAAAAAGGAATTGTCCCAATGAGAAACTCCACGTCCCTTTATACCACATCAAGCTTCTTAGCTCGACATGTACCCCTGTCATGATAAAAAGATAAGACGTCCACAAATATATACCTACAACTTTGACATAACAACATGCCCAGCGCCCATGGTTCCAGTCGTATCCGTCGTGAGACCGTCCAAAACGCCATAAAAAGCATCATGCCCTACTCTACCTATATCCTGTCTCTTTTTTGTCCCTATTGTACGAGTCGACTGTGGCCATTGAGTAATGGATGAAGAACCCATCGTAAACTCACAACAGCGTTGCACAATCAAGATCCGTGTACCTTTTGGTTTAGGCCCGTCAGGAGCTGTCGTATACCTTTCATTAGATGCTGTTCAACACCCTCAAAATTGCCGACAGCTTCGCCTTCGCCAGGAGGTGGAACAATGCTGGCGTCCGCCAGGCCTAGTACTCGATCAATAGCAGACAATGCGACAGCCTCCGCTTTGGCTTCGCCGAGTTTGGGCTTTAGAGCTTTGATGGAATGGTCCTTGAAACCTGTGAGCGAGACGAGAACCTTGGAATCGAGGAAACGGGGCGCCTCAGCGGCCGAAGGAGAAGCAGAAGAAGCTGGGCCAGGTGTAGGGCTCTTGGATCGCCATCCGTCAAGGACCTGATGAATACCCTTTATGCATATGGCTTCCAATGCTTCGTTCTCAGTGGAATCCTTCTTGAGGCCAAAACAACGGTTGATGGCCGACCAAACAATTCCCTCAGCCTTGGGGTTACGGGCCCTCTTGAGATTTCCAATCATGCCGTTCTTGAGGTTGACAACTGCATTAAGCAGCCTAGGCTCAATGACAGGTTTTGCTGGGGCTGTCGTTGCCGGTACAGAGGGTGTACGATTCGCAGGAGCAGCAGGTTGTTGTGCTGGTGCCGGTCCAGGTACAGTCTTAGCAGCCACCGCCGGAGGTGGTGGAGGAGGAGGAAGCTGCTGTTGCTGTGGAGTAGGGGCTGCATTAGCAGTAGCAGTAACAGCAGTTGCAGGATTAGAGACAGAAACAGGGGCAGTACTGGCATGCCCGTCCTCGCTCTTGATCGGAGGGTTTGCTGGCGGAGGTGGCCGTGGTGCATATGGCGAGCTATAGGTGCCTTGTTGGGGCACGCCAAGTTGCGGACGAGCAGGGACTGGCGGAGGACCATAACCTGGTGGTAGCTGTGCTGGAGCCGGTGGTTGTGTTGCCACTGCTGCAGGGGCTGGCTGACCTGGTGCTGGGGGTGATGCAGAGGCTCCATAAGCCTGCACGGGTCGTCCTGGGTGATTCGGCTGAGCTGTGTATGCTGGCATTTGATAGCCCGGAGGTGCTTGTCCAGGTGGGTATCCAGGGGCACCGGGAGCCATGTTCTGTGCAGCGTTGTAGGGGTATTGATATTGGCCATAGGCTTGAGCTGCTGCACGATCCGGCGACGATGCCTTCCTCTTCTTTCCAGCGTCGAGTTCAACACCAGGAACACGGGACCAGAGATTTGTCGTCTCGTCTTTTCTGAAAGCCTCGTTCCCAATGAGGTTATGGCGTACACTGCTTTCCCATCCTTTGGTCTCGGTATGGAAATGAAACCAGGGATACCTTTGGCAGATTCGCTTATAGATCTGCTTGAGAGTGAGACCATCTGGACCGGCTGCTGTGAGCGTCTCGTCGATGAGCACACCATAATTCTTGTTTGGCTTCTGGAGCTGCTCTGCCGTGTAGTCGTCCATATTGAGCTGCAGCGGGGGAGACTTTGGCCGGGCTTTCTTCTCCTTCTTTTCTCTCGCACGCCTTTCTGCATCTGAACCTTCGCCGCCTTCTTCTCTGGGCTTACGAGGCTTGTACTTGCGCTTCTCTGGTCGCTCCTCGGAGCCTTCAGGCAGAGGATGCTTCCTAGGCCGCCCAACCTTGCGCTTGATGGGTGGTTCAATTGGAGGTGCCTGTGGCAAAGTCTTCTTGGCCATCTCTTGTTGTTGTTTCTTAAGCAACCGCTGCTCTCGTTTTGACATGATCCCGTTCTTGGGTGGCCTGCCAGGCCCTCTCTTTTTGGGTATCTGAGGCATTAGAGGGTCATGATGTGAATCGGGCATACCCTCTTGCTTGACCGCAGACTCTGCCTCCGGTACTGGCATTTCCATATCCATATCCATGTCCATGTCCATTTCTGCATCTGCGTCTGCGTCTGCATCAGCATCAGCTTCCATGTCTGCTTCCGCTTCCGCGGCTGCCTCGGCCTCTGGTTCCGCTTCCACTGTCTCAATTGCCTCTACTTCCTCAGGTTCGGCGTCCTCATCATCACCAAAATCGGACAACTCAGGCGTGCCCGCCACTTCAGACAGCTCATCGCTCGTGTCCTGAATCTCGCCGTTGCCATGTGATTCAAAGTCGAAGCTCATCTCCTTTCCTCCTTGAGCATGTCGCTTCTTGAGCGCTGCTGCGGGTTCCTCCTCTACTTCTTCTTCAGCACCTGTCCGCCCTCTTTCAACGCCATTGATGAGAAATCGAAAGTCAATGTCCTTGATTTGCAGTCGATCGCCACACCGCAACACAACCTTGTCGCTCTTATAGTGCACGTCTTCGCAAAAGAAACCGTTCTTATGCATAGGAATGGCTTCAAAGACACCCTTATCTTGGTTGTACGCGATCTTGAGGTGATTTCTAGAAATAGCCTTGGTCTTGGACGCAATATCTGGACCTGGCGAGTGAATACCAATGAAAGGAACATGCCACGGCGATGGACGTAACGAGGTCAAGTCTACTGCAGCAGCACCAGGGGTATGCGAGACATATTGTCGATTTGAGATCATGTTTTCTTGTGCCTGTGCTGCAGCCTCATCGTTATCGTGCTGTGACGAGCCTTGAGTACTCGTCTTGCGTCGCTTTGTTGGCCGAGGATTTTCCCCTGTGTCTGATTCAGGGCCCAGCATTCCTCCCTCTTCACTGACATAGGATTTGCTAAACTTGTTTCGGTCCGGCTGGATGGGAGAAGGCGGTGGAAGACCCATACGGGCATTGTCCTCAACTCGACGCCTGTAGTCTTCAGCGCGCTTCTCGTCACGGCGTGCTTGCTCAAGTGCGCGTTGATCTCGTCCAATGATGACGGCGTAGGTGGTCATCTGGAAGACACTGTCGGCGAATTCAATACGCGCAAAAGACTCAAGCGCCTTATCGGTATCTACTTGGCGTTGTGAATTTGCTGGAGCGAGATCCTGGAACGATTCCTCTATGGGGTTGGGCAGAGTAACTTGAGCCGGAGTGACTGTAGGAGGGGGCGACATGGCGGTAGGAGCGCCTGACATTGTAGCCAAGGCCATCATCATGTAGGCATGCTGGTTAAGGCTGGGCATAGCGGCCGGGGTATAGGGAGTAGAAGGCGCAAAGTGTTCTGTCATGTTATCTGCCGGCATCTGTAACTGTAAAGGAGTAGATTGTTGAGCCTGGTTTGAGTTTGACGTTGCAGCCCCGTCGCTTGGAGCAGAGGCATCAGGCATCGGCTGATCACCAGAGTCGACATTAACAGAAGCTGGAACCTCACTATTTGGATGCGCCTCTGATTGTTGCTGTGTTGTTGATGCGGTATCACCAGCGCCTTGTAAAGGACCGCTTGGAACGGAGTGAGAGGGCGGCGGAGGTGTTGACGGTGGAGGCTGTGAAGCCGGTACTGTCGTCGAGGAAGAAGCTAAATCTGGGTTAGGAGTTGAGGGTCTGGGTAGAGGAGCGGTCGAATCTGCTTCTGGTGATGATTTTGAAGGGACTGTCGGAGCAGGGGCTGGTGCTGGTGCAGCGGCAGCAGTCGAGGGAGGCGCGGACGTCGATGTTGATATTGACGAATTGGCGGTTACAGCTGAGGTCGAAGAAGGAACATCATCAGTGGCAGCTGAAGCAGGTGCCGGGGCAGTAGCAGCTTTCGAATCGCGGTCGTCGCCATTGTTCGTAGACGGTTGCGGTTGCGGTTGTTGCGTCGCTTTTGGTGTCGCAGTCGCTATCGCAGTCGCACTTGACGGCGGAGCAGCTGGAGAAGTTGCAGTCGCGATTCCATTTGCGACCTGGGGCTCCCGGTCGGTCCCCAGGCCGTCGGGCAGGCCATTGCGGCCAACAATGGACGAAGTCATCGCTAGTTCGCGCAACCAGCTCCTTCGTCACTCGCCCTCACCTCACGAGGGTCTGGCACTGACGTCGAGGGGTCTCGGCGGAGGGCGCGCCGGGGGAGGGCCGGGTTGTTTTCTTTGAAGAAAATGGCCGTTGGAAGGAAAATAAAAGGTTCAAGGCGGACGAGGCTTTCGCCTGGGTCCTTTGAGCCGCGATGGCCTGGAGAGGGTCCAGAGGGGAAAGGCTGCGCGCTTTGATTGGTTGGTTGAGGGGCTGCCTTCCTTCACGGGCTCCGAGTCTCCTCTCTGACTTGCACTTGCTAAGCTTGACTGGCGATGGTTCGCGCCGCTAGTTAATTTTTGGGAGCCAAGACGGTGGAAGGAGCAGAGGTGACCCTTGTTGAATCGCTCTT
Organism: Fusarium guadeloupense; assembly: GCA_021655865.1. Taxonomy (NCBI): domain Eukaryota; kingdom Fungi; phylum Ascomycota; class Sordariomycetes; order Hypocreales; family Nectriaceae; genus Fusarium; species Fusarium guadeloupense. The sequence goes on along the minus strand of JAJJWM010000281.1, from coordinate 158,863 downwards.
GCCCACCTCAGTCAGTCATTTACCCGAGAACAGAAGGAAGGGGCTGGATGATGAAGATTACCTGATCTTGGATTGAGATGTGTTTATTTCCAAAAGTAAATGGAGGTGATGCAAGTTTATTGAGGTAAGTGGTAGGTAGTTGCTTAAGCTTTCAGTCGCGCTTTCCCCCGCGCGCGGTTTGACTGTTTGTTTATTCCTTGTTATTCAGGAAAGAATAATGGAAATCAACCAAGAGGGAAAGCACAAAAGAATAAGAGCATGAGAAAGCAGTTGAACGAAAGTCACAATGTTTGCTCAAATCCATCCCTTATCCTCTTGTTGCAAAACAATATGATGTTAAGTTTAACCTCAATATTAAGCTCCACTGGATGCCGGTTTGCAGTATGACTGTTTGCTTACAATGGCCGCGTCACTTTCGAGTTCGAAGCAATTCAAAATATGAATCACCGTGCTTCAATTGTTTGGACGAAGCCGTCTCCAGGCTCAAACCGCTATCAAATGAAGCCAATATTGGCGCGCCACGTAGAAGTGACCATCATTACTAAACCTACCTATAAGATGCATGTGAGGCCAAGCCAGAACACACTGACCGCTTTAATGAGCGTATTAATTAAGCATGAGATAGGGTGAGTCTATGTTGCCATTAACGGCAGATGCTCGGCCCGAGTTTGTGATAAGTTCCTCTCAACGTTTCCAATGTGATGATTGCTTGATTACCCTTACCCATAATGCATGGTATCTTGCATATCCGGCGTATGATGGAGAGTAAACTCAACACCGAAGAACCTAGGGATATACAATATGCTATTTACAAGCTGTTGTTATGTAATCTGCTCTTTTGGTTGAACTACGGTTTTTGAACTAGAGCAATGCTTATATGAAAAGCAAACAGATACAGAACGCCGTGGCCAATGCAATATTCCATAACTCATCCATTGAACGTCAGCCAAACACTGTTTCAGCGGCGGAGAAGAGCTTCACGCTCAGCTGAAAAGCCTCCTCGGCGTGAATGCCACCTTGCCAGCCTCTCTGACAGTCGATACGTTCCGTGACAGAGCATGCCTGCAAAGAACCCCACGGCATCGTTCCTAAAGGCGAGAATACCGGCAGTGGTCATGAGCATAACGGTCCACCTCTCTAAACGCTCTTCTTCCGAGAGACCGCGTTGCCGACGAGTCTCCTGCCCTGCAGCTGTATGCCACAGATCGGAAGCGCCCTGATTGAGGCTGTTACCCACCTTTGCGAGTTCGAGACCAGCTGCTATAACCATGATACCGAGGAGGCTTTTGGGGTAGTGTCGCAAGAGATCCACGAGAGTCTCGCCAAACAGGAGACCTAACACCAACTTGAACAAGCCTAGTACGACGATACTGGAGCCGCTGCGAGCTCCAAAACGATACTGCGCAGCCAGGCCACCGGCGCCATGGCAAACAGGCATACCTCCAAACCAAGTGCTGGTCAAGTTCATCAAGGCGACACTGATTCCAACAGAGGTCACCGAAGGAGTGGGAAGATCGGGTAAAAGGTCCTGGGACAGTGCGCTCACAGCGATAATGGAGTTTAGGGTCGTCAGGGGCAGCTGGCCGATAGCCATCCACAGAGCAGGCGAATCTCCTGTCCCAATCCATTGCGGCATAACAAAACGAGGATGCCAAGCATAGAACCATGGTAGGCTCTCATGAGACATGGTGACCTGAACAAAGGATAGAAGTAGGGCGATTAGGAAGAAGAGTAAGGCATAGGGAAATCGAGGTAGCTTCTGCGTACCGATGAGAACGAGGAACGCAACCAAAGCCCAGACGCGATTGTCGAGAGCGGGATGAGCCCAGTGAAGAGGCTGCAACAGCGACGAGCCTGCACCGAGGATCAACGAGAGACCTGCTCCCAACTGAATACCCTTCACCACTGGGAGTGGTACAACCCGGACAACCCATCGTAAGAGGCCAGTGGCACTCATGAAGAGTACAGCAGCACCAACCAATTGACCGGCAGCTGTAACGACGCCCATGGAAGAGCCATTTTGAATCGCTGCTGAAGCGATAGCCTAGATTATAGTACGAGGTCAGCTTGAGTATAAGTGAAATATGATGGACCTAGGTCGAGACAACTGAAGAAACGTAAAGGTTGTTATAATTATACCTACCTTCATAGGCTGGACAGGCAAAGGAATTCCATAGAAGAGACCCGTGATGATGTTGAATAGACCCGTAAACACCAGAGTACTCCCAAGATGAATGGAACCCTGTGCAGCAAGAGCGATCATCAGAGGCAGTAAAGTGCCCAGATCACCAAGCGACCCCGAGATTTCAGCCCATGGCGCGGTTCGTAAGGTTGCGATGTTGTTCCGATTGAGACGACGTAGGTCATTAAACCATGATGGGGCCATGACTTGTATACTTGAAGCGAGCCTTTGCCTGCTGGGAGCTGTATCAGACCAGGCATAGAACTACCGCTAACTGTGGTAGTCAAGATGCTGGCGATAGTGTTCTAGTCGGCACTCTTGGTGTTGTTTGCGCCCAGCCACTACTGTCGATCTTGAAGTGGTAGCTTGAAGGTAAGTAGGTAGACAAGAGTAGACGCAGAGGCGATTAATGTAGGTTCTATTCAGCGTCTCGGCTCAGGCGGATGGTGTTGCGAAGGGTTGAGGCTGATTGGTGAAGCGTTGGCGGAAAACATGCAACGCAAATGAGTTTACTTGAGAAGGTGCATCTGAAAAAATGATATACTAGATATCATTAAGGTGAAAAGTGAAGTCGTCGTGCTTATCAGCGTGACAATCGAGCCATGGGTAAAAAAGCCGCAATAAGCGGTCTCATGTGGTCATTATCATCTAACCCACAGCATTGATCACTCGTTTCGTGCCCACATCAGTATTGACGTGTGTAAACCCATTATTGTATCTCTTGAGCTGTGGTCAACTGCCAGCCTTGTGATACCGGCACTGGGCCCATGAGCTTGTATGCATGGGAAGTTTTTGAACAGATGTTTTGAGGATCGAACCCCAGGAAGCTTACGCAGCGCCCAGGAAGCCAATGCTGTTATCCAATGTTTGCCAAGCGCCAAGCTGAACCCCGAAAGTGCCATGGTCCAGATCCATTCGTGGGGCGCAATAAAGGGTGATGATTGTATAAACCGCACGGTGATTTGAATGTGGTGTCTGAAGTGCTATCGACAAAAGCAACCACCTGAGCAAAACGACCGACGTAGAATGGCGGCTTGTAAACACTGATTCAATGGACTAACTAGGAGAACCACCAGAATATGAGTCGTTAGTTCCCAATACGTAACTTTTCCTGTATAGGATCGGTTGTGTAATGTAGATCCTCCACTGCAAAGCAGACCGCTTCTGGGATTGATATATGACCTCGGGAATAGATACTAACTCTGCGCGGTTTATTGGCGATGCACCCCATACTTTCGCGGAATCGTCCCTGGCTTGGCATCGATGCAGTGTCGGCATTACGCGACAGCGACAGTCGAAGCCAAGCCAGCGAAACAGATTCCTTAATAGGTACCGTACGACGGCCTTTGGTTGACCATGGTCCTATTATCTCCGGGCATAGTCGCTTATAAAAGTTGCCTTAACTCGCCATCAGTTAAGCTACAGCCACGGCCGCTCAAGATGCATAATGCTAGACCCGTGAATGCATTAATGCTTAAGGGCCTGCATGTCTAGCCATGCATTTATCGCACAACGACATATGTACGGCAAGGCTAGAAGATACTCTAGGTAAGGATGCTTCTCGTACAAAGAAGCTTTGCCTAGTTATGACCTCATAACCGGCGGTTCGCAAAGGAGGCTGGTAGTCGGCTGGGGTTGAACCCCCGGCGATGGCGATGGAGGCGTCCCGGTGACAAGTCGGCAACTAGGGTCAGAAAGAAACCTTGCAATCATGGCCGTTTTATCCCTCAATGCCGGAATTTTCAGGCGGGCGTTGCAATGAGGATGGCTTCCAGACTTGACCGACCTTCTGATGGGCGTTCAGCAAGCCTTGGCCTGTCTACGGAAAGCCTGAGAGCTGATGTCCATGGACCATGGGGGACTTGTCGACGCACAAATGCAAATGCTCTCAATGGTCAGCCACCGAAATGGATATCAACTCCCCACCCCCCGGAAATCTGTGCATTATGACCCTCAAGTCATGCAATGTCAACCCAATGTGCTGTGCAACTATTACATAGGTTTCAAGATGAGGCGTTTGTTCCATCATGACGCCAGACGATGCTCGCTTCCCAGGCGTTGATTGACTTTGAAACCGGGAGGGCTTTCTTCCTCAGACCTCTCTGAGCTGGTCAGTTGATGACCCGCATATACCGTACAAAGCTCCAGGAAGAATTAGAGAGTACGTCCTGACATTGATTCGGTGATATCGAAGCTGGTCTCTCGGCCCTTACCTAGCTGAGTAGCTTGCACAGTGTCTGGTACAACAGTGGAAGCCTTAGTTTTCGGGGAGAAGTTGTGGAGTTTTTTCTTCGGACGGAACCTTGCCTATCTATTATGGAAGCCCGGTGATAGGATGCCAATGTATGAGTTATTCCAGAGCGACGGCTTTCCCGAGGCCGCTATCCGACAGTATTTTGATGCTGTACAGACTTAAATTCAGCGGTCACTTAATCCGGTGAATGCTGTGACTTTTACCAAGACAGCCAAGGAACCTTCATTCAAGCACATGGACACTTGAGTTGAAACAGGTAGATAACGGCCATGCACTAAGTCTTTGTGTCTGCTTATATCATTGGTTCTCCAAGGGCAGCCGAAACACAAATGCTGATCCGAGTCGATCCAAAGGAAAGGCTCATCTCCCATTGCGAATGTAATTAAACAGAGGAAAAACAACAACAACAACAACAACAATGATTCATACTCTAGAAGCATTGACGGGGGCTCTTCAGGAACAGCACAATAATGGAGTCGTCTTCATTTTGGAGCTGTTGCGCAATCTCTCTTGCATTGCGCTTATGTATTCCATTGTCCTACCAGAGACGGGTAATCGCGATGGACTATGTGGTATCGGTATCCGTTGCATGACCTCCGTGACAGCCGATGGTATGGAGCATGGAGCTGATGGCTCTGATTGCGAGAGAAATTCGCGCAGCTCATGCTGTTACAATGGATGTTGAGAAGGGACTGAAAGTGTACCGTGTGTGCACTGTGATATGCTTCTCAACCTATCGTGGCCCCATTGATGAAGGTGGATCATCTCACCGCACCGCTCTTCATTTGCCGTGTTCCGAGTCGCGCACTGGTAAAAAAGAAGAAGACAAGCTCTTTTCTCGCCTGTACAGGCACTTCGTGTATCTCCGCTAGTACCTTGAACTGCGACTAGCGCTCCTGTACAAGCGGCCCGTTCGTGGAGAGTGGAAACAACCAAGCATGTAAAGCTGGCACGCGGTATGAAGCGTAGGGATTTGGAGGTAGCTAGTGACATGTAATCTATGTACCTCGGGTCAAGGCAAGTGGAAGGTACGGCTTCTGAGCAATTGGGTGAGCGATTATTATTGAGCGTAGTTTGGCCAGTCAATCTCACTGTGTTTGAGCTGGTTTTTAGAATGAGGCAAACTGGCAGGGCCTGGAATATGCCTCGTCCGTCCGTGCCGTATAGCATGGAAACTGGAAGTTGCTGATCCAAGCCCAGCAGAATTACAGTAAGGTACCTGCCTGGCGCCGGCGAAGCTTCCCTTATTTTTTATTATTTTTCGTCTCTCTCCGTAATTTTCTTATCAACATCAACAACCTACAGCGCTGTACCTCCATCATCTCATCTAAAGCTCCCTTTTCTCGGCCTCTCAGACACACAAGTACGTCGCAGCAAATTCCAATTACTCTTAAGTTGTCTCCCTCTTTTCAGTGACAATTGCTCTGTTTTTGTTTCGTTGCCAGCATCCTCTCGTGAGTCCCACTCAACCCAACCCAGTCATTTTGGTGACACACTCCCTTATGGGTGTTGTACAGTGCAGCAAAAAGACGCAAAAAGACGCTGCCTGTCACGCTTTGCATACTCATACTCCCACGATGCCCTCGTCACACCCCTACAAAGCCCACTAACATCGTCTGCCCCGGCCCCAAGCAACCACTGCTGCGACTCCACTCAAACGGAGACCCTGTCTAGGTGCTTTCTGCTTTCTCGCCCTGGTCCCCAGCTCTCTTGGTCTTAGCTCTCCAGCCGTCACTGTTGCCCGGGCCTTGGAGCCCACTTTTACCTCTACGAATCCTGGCTTTCGTTTGGCCCAGAACTGACTTTAATCGGGTCGTGACGCTGATATCTCCACTTTTTGAGACCTTTAGCTGACTTCTGGTGTCGGATAGTTGATCAACAAAACCACAGCAAAGCCCGCCTTCGCGACCAAATTCTTTTGTTGCTTTCTCTCCATCACCCTCCAAGTTTGCAAAGGTAGGTCATCTCCTTACTATCTCGTGTGTATTCTTGTCCGTCCGCCTCCAACTTCAGCGTACACCTCGAGGATTACACCAATTTCTCTTCAATTGCCGTCGTCTTATTCAAACTCGCGTCTCGCTCGTTGTCGCAATCCAGGCGCAGATGCCGGCATCAGCACCCGGCATGACCGCCGATGATGCTCATCAAGCAATGGAACTATCAAGGAAATAGGCAGTCGTTTGCCTTGACCTTGCTGGGATACATTTCAATTGAACAATGGCTCGGTCTTGATCACGCAATTGGTGTAATCTAGTCGCTCGATGGATTCGGACAGAATTTTACATAGCCTCGGCTGTCTTGTCGCTCAATGCGAAATACTTCGCTTCAATGGCTAACATGTTCTTCCAGCAATCTCTCCACTCCCGACACAATGGCCGCTATCAAGTCCCTCATGACCCGCGACGAGGTCGTCCACCAGCTTGCCAAGCGCCAGAACTGGGCTGCCCAGGAGCCTGGTGTCATCACCGTCTTCTGCATTGTTGGTGTTGGTATGTCAATGCTCTGACAGCCTACTCGGCGACGCATGCTAACAGTCTTACCAGTTGTCATTGGCCTCACTGGCCTCTTCATTTGGAAGAAGTTGTCGGCCCGCAAGGCTGCCAAAGCCTCCGCCATTTAAACTGAATGGATCGGATGAGGCCGAGGTTAAAGGGGGTGGGAGGATGACCCGAGGCATAGTCATGAGCGTCTTTGGAATTTATGCCTCGGGTAGATGTGGTGTTACGACAACGAAGTGCCTTCTGCGACACACCGGGTGACCGACTGTGACCCCGAATTCCAGTTAATAATCGGTTACGTCCCTCACCAATTCCTCGCTTGCCGCTCGTCAGCCAAATCTCTCATGGCTGACAGAATTGGCTCGCAAGTCTTTGTACATACCACCGGATCTCGTGGGACAAATGTGCTGGAGGACGGGTTCTCGTCGAGTGTTCGCGGCTAGGTGGCTGTATTTTATATTCTAATGCTACTGATACCTACCTGTTTGATGCAACAACCAATGTTCTCCGTCTTCCAATAATGTAATGTGAAGATGCAGTTTCCGATGGCTGAGGGCAAGTCTTTGTCTAACCTAGTGAATTTTCTTGGCCTCAATCTTGCCTCCTGATTACATCGTACAGTGTCCATCTATCTAGTCTAAACACTACTATCGTGCAAAACTCATATATCATATGCCGGATGTCTACATCAGAATCCTTCCTTTGCTAACATATCCGCGATGTCGAGGTAGTAGGCAATGGCGTTGAAATTCCTCTTGATGCCCATCCACTCCCGCACCGTCCATCCTACCCGATTAGACCAGTTAATGAGATCCAAATGGCTCACCCCAAGCAGCGTGCCTTTGTATGTTCCCCAATTACTGCTCTCCACACTGACAAGCCCGTCGTTGGGACCCTCGGCCTGCGTCATAACGGCGTGCGGATGCCGGAACGGACTCAGCAGCGCCGGCCGCTCCACCGCCGCCCCGTATGAAAAGTACCGTACGTCCGGGAGGTCCGGCGTGCTGGGGTTGAACTCCTCGGCCATATACCGCCTCGTCAACTGCGAGAAAGCAGCGGTGCCAAGCCCGGCTCGCTCGAGCGTCTTGTACAGCCGGGGCAGGTACTCGTGCAACGGCGATACTTCCTCGTCGAGGAGATAGTCTGCAAATGCGCTGCCGCGGTGGGGCGTGGCGACGGTGACGAGGGCTGCGACGCGGACGGGCAGCGGCGCAAGGTGGGCGAGCATGTAGCGTGCGTCGAGGCCGCCCATGCTGTGCGCGACGATGGTGACAGCCTCGGGGACGGGGGCATGGGCCTCGAGGGCGGAGCGCAGGGCGGCGGCGCGGTCGGCGATGGAGGAGGATGGAGGGACCGTGGGAGTTAGGACGGTGGCGCCTTGGGCACTGAGGGCATCGCGGATGCCGTGCCAGTACTCTACGGCTGGGAAGTAAGGAGACAGGCGCAGTTCAGCGAAGCCGAACAGGCCGTGGGCGAGGACGATGGGGTATTTTGGAGTTTCTGACGCAAGGTTAGTAATGTGTGCTAGCGAGAGGTGTTTCAATCGCGGAGGACGCACCGTATTTCTCACGTATTATGGCATAGTCGTCGGAAATCTGCCTGCCTAGAGCCTTTATTCGAGGATCATGATCGCGACTTAGATAGCTGCTGCATGTGAAGTTGCGACGTGGGATTGAGAGCCCTTGCGTGCGGGTTGAATGTTTGGTCAGAGCTGAAGTGGGCGCTCTGCGCCATATTGTCGATCTGGTCATGGATCTTTGAGTCGCATTGGTGAGAGGCGCGATAAAATGCTGTGCGCGTAAAGTTCTGGGTTGACATATGGTGGTTTAAAGTCTGGTGACGTCACATATTGAGCGACACTTTTTGGTGGTTGCTCGAGCCGTCTAGCCCGTCACTTTCATTAACAGGATCAAATATTAACTTCCGTATATGGGAAAAAATAGAAAAGCTACGTTTGCTAATTGATTAGATTCGAGAAAGTTTGTTGATGGTTAACATGTGTTTGCTTTATTAGAATCCTTCTTGAGATGGTGTTATACTCTTTTAAGTAGTCCAGGTAATAGTTGAATATGATCTTTGCTTGTCTACTCATGAGTAGACTCTAGTTATAGGCCTTGTGACCATAACGTCACATTTTTTTTTTTTTTTTTTTTTTATTCGTTCGATGTTGATTGAGAAAGGCATGTCGCTGACGTGGCTTACACCCACTCCATATCGTCCTCCGCATGTCAACGACGACCTATACAAAGGCCAAAACCTCCACCGCAAAATACAAGCACAGTCTGTCTCACTGACGCCAAGATCATGTAAATGAAACACATGCCAAATGTGAGCCATATCTTCTTTCACAATTCATAGTATTAAACCTCCTAAACCAGGCCTCATCCTGGTGACCTCCCATCAAGTCAGGAATTAAGCGTATAAAGGGGGAAATAATCCAACACGTATCTAACTGGGGCTCTCCTCTCATACTGCTCTTATTAGTATCCATAATACCCGTCGTTGTAATTATCGTCGACACATTAAAATTCTTCCAATGAAAGCTGTGCTTTGCAGCACTCTAGTTCTTTTCTGGGGGCAACTGGCTCGGCGCATTTTCGTTGGTGACGCCACTGTAAGCTGGCCGTGACTGCATTCCATCAAATGGTCCTGCCAGGTTTTCTGCTACGGCCTCGTCATAACTGGGAGGGGCATCGTCGTACGGAGGAACGTCCTGGCCAGGAGCCAGCTGTGGTGGGTAGAGAGGATCGTGAGCAGGCTGAGCAGGCTGAGCAGGCTGGGCAGGCGCTTGGTTGAAGGTTTGAGGAGGTCGGTGCTGTTGAGGTGGAGCTGAAACAGAATTTGTTCTGGGCGGCAGGCGAGGAGGTACGCTATGTGTGAAAGTTGCCTGTCCAGGCCTGGTTGATCTTGAGGCTTCGACGAGCTCAGCTGGTGGAGTAATGCCTGAAAAGACCTCTACTTGCGCAAAGTGTAACGGTAGATGGACGACTTGCGGACTCTTGGAACCAAGACCCTTCTTGGGCTTACCCCAAGAAAGGCCGAGCTTTATCTCAAGCTCATATCTTCTGGAAAGATTGCAGGTGGTAAATGAGGGCGCAACCGTGTTTGGGAGAGGCAAGTTCTTCCACACATGGTCTGGTACTACCAATTCTTGGCCGACCTCATCCTCTGGGCCAGAAGTGAGCGGAATGTTGATGTTGGTGTTTGACACGACAACCCATCGATTGATTTTTTGGTTTTGAAGCTCAAGTGCGCGTATATCAGTACGGCCGATAAGATCCATTTGGAACGACACTAGATTGACCTGATCGGGGTGGTTATTCAGCTTTTTAGCAATAAGCCGTAACGGAATAGGCTTGTTGCAAGTCAAGATGCTGGGATGAGGTAGGCGTGCTGAGATTTCAATGGCCGGAGCGGAAGCGATGTCGACAGCTGGTTCCGAATCAGGGGCGGATTTGGAATCTGAGCTGCTTCCAAAGTTGAAGAGAGTGGAGCGCTTCTTCTCTGGTTGGGGAGACTGCGGCCGAAAGGTAAACGGACGGCGCGCAAAAGCCTCCTGAGATGTCTGTTTTGGCCGGGGCGGCTCGATGGGCAAAAACTTGAGTCCAATTTGATACCGCCAGTTCTCCTTGAGAAGCCCCGGGCGCTGGATCGTGACCTTGATGTAGTAACGAATCTCTGCTTCCATGGGGTATCCAGTCAAAGAAGGGGGTAATGTGCGAGTGGTATGACGAAGGTAGAGCTGCTTGCTACCGTCCATGACCCTCACTCCCCCAATGCCAAACATTCCACCGCCTCCGAAACCACCAATGTTGGCCATGCCGCCAATCTTTGACATGGCGTTTGGGTCGCTGCAGGCATTGTTGATGGGAAGCTTGAACTTGAAAGGGAACTCATGCTCGCCGGCTTGCAGCGGGTATGCGCCATATGGATTAGATGAGCTGGCGTAGTAGTCATCCGGAAAGACCTGTTGTAGCTTGTACAGGATCTTGTGGTTTTCTGTTGCTATACTGCCAGGAGGTCGCTGGGGACCAGCCGGCATCCTAGCCGCAAACTGTGGATCAAAGGCACTCGGAGCTTGCAGAGCTGTTCCTGATTCGCCTTCAAGCTTGACGACTATGCTGCCAACCTGCTCAGAGCGGTTGAGGCCGAGGATGATTCGACCCTGGATGAAGTCGAGGTTGGTGTAGAACTCTGGCTGGTTGTCCAGCGCTATACGGATAGACATGATGGGCGAACAGAAGCACTAGATAGCACCGAAAAACGGTCCGTTGTGTGACCTAGGTACTGGAAATCGAGACTGGTCTGGGCCTAATGATCCAATTGGCGTCGTGATGGTGTGAGGGAGCTCCTTGTCGTGCAAGTGCAAGTGAAAGACACTAATCCTCTTTTTGGTGGCGATTTTCAATACTATGCGTCCTTCTGAAAGGCTCTAGAAAGCTGTCAGTCTTGCATCGTCTGTATGGGAAGCAGTTCGCGATGAGTTATAGGATCCAGGGCCGGATGCGCGGAAAGTTGTACGTCACCAAGGCTGCTCAGCCTGAGCCAAGCCCCCCTCCTTCCATCTGCCAGCTGTCGCGGGGTGAGTGTGGCTTAATTAGTGTGGCTATCGTGACGTGGCTGGTGAGTGAGATCGGAGTTTTGGAGCGCCGTAATGCCGATGAACCTGACAGTCCAGATCTGGAAAGCTTTTTGTCCAAGCCCAAAGACTCAAGTCCAGCCCCAGTTCATCAAGGGCAATCTGGCAAAAGTCCCTCAAGCAGGGGTGAGGTGGTATAGTAACTCTCAACCGAATTTCACGCGCGTACATCTTTCGCTGTGCCGCGATGAGGACAGACAGAGTTGCCTGGCGGACAAGGTTCAAGGACTCCCTGGGAGAGTGATAGGCAAACAGATGCAGAGCAGATCAAGGGATTTTTGACGAGTACGGGGTGATGGAGAACAATCCCCTGATAGACGAAAGCAAATCTATAAGATACATCGAAACAATCATCACCGCTGATTCTGTCAGAGATCCACTATATAATCGTAGTACTTGAGATGAGTTTTGACTCTCATTCTCATGAATATCTTGTCCATTGACTATGACCCGGCGTTCTTCTTCACCCCGGCAGTCCGTACAGATGCATAAAGAGTCGTTGGTGACGAACATTTCACGAACAGCAACCACCTGCTTGATCAAGCACCCTCTCCACTCTATCGGCCGACAAGAGATCAACCAACAACTGTTTATGAGAATTTCATCACATATCAACTGCCCCGAGGTGGATCAAGTCACAATTGGATTGATAAGTTGGACCACGCAGTATCGGCAATGGCTAGGACGGGAGGGCCAAGTCTGTCAGGGCAGCAAGGGCCACGATCGACACTCGCTTTGGCTCTCAAACTCTCTGCCGAGGTGTTTCGTCTTTGCCCACAATTTGACTTGAAGGTGTGCTATGCTGCATGCCGAACCAACTGCATATTCAGGGTCTCTTTGTGGTCATGTGTTGTAGTTCAATCGAGATGTCCCGAGGTTGGCCAGGCCAGGCCAGGGATATAGAAAATACCAACTGCTTGGCTTATTGAGAATCTGGTCCATTAGCTACAACCTAAACAAAATTTACTTTGATATAGGAGATGCACTATTGTGTAGGTAGCTCAGTAACTACTTTTCAGCCTTGTAGATGATCTGGGTTGCTCATCATTATCCAGTGTTTCCATCTCTCTAAACAAGGACAAGGATCGGCATGGCTCCCACGGCGCTTCGTAACCCATGAATCCATGAACCCGGAAGGACCCCGCGCTGTTGCATCACGACAAATCTTAGATCATGCCATGTCAAAGAAAGAACGTCGCGTCTCCATCAAAAAAACAACTCCCGTCCACCTCTAGAGCGTCCGCGGAATGGAGGGATGCGGCCCGCTTGCCGCCCAAAAAGATGGAGGGCATGCCCATCTCGCGCTCGTCGACCAACCACAGCAGAGTCTGGCCGCTTCGGCGAGCCATGTACCGCCTACCGCTGCCTGAACTGGAACTGGGCGTCTGTGCCCCGCGGCCTGCCGCCGTTTTCCCCCGCCTCATCTCTGTTTGATTGGCGTGTTTAGCCCCCATCAAGCTCGACCTAGCACCACACCACGACGACAAAGATTACCCTGCCCTGCTGCCCTGCCCATCAACCCTGGATAATTCATTAATCAACCTTGTCAGGCTCCGGCTCCGGATAAGTTCAGTTGCACTTTTCTTCTGCTGCTGTCAAGCCCATGGTCACACCTAGTCAATCTGCAGCTGTCCTAGTCATGCCAACCAACTCGTCACATCCAACTGATTCATCCTAGGACTCCTACAGGGATCACAGCGTCCAACAACCACTTCTACTCTCTTGATTTACCTTCTCTCCATCTTTATATGCATGTTGGTACTATTGCGTGCCGATCATGTCCAATTCTGATTGGCCCTGGCTTGTCTGCCTCCTCATGGGTCGTTCGTTTGTTGTGTCTACAGTTTACAACTCTAGATACTTTGGTATCATTGGACAGCAAAGTACCATCTGCATCTGCCAGAGGCAGGATTTCCCCGTCTTATCCGTAAAGACCTGGTCTCGTTCTGTTGCACTGCATTTCCAATAGTGATCCCCTCTTTGCAGCGCCCCATGCCTACAGAGCCTCACAGCCGGGAGCCTGATGTCTATATGTAGGGGGCCAAGCCATCCCGTCTTATTCTCCGAATCCTTCTCTCTGCTTCTGACTCGCTTGTCCAGCCTCCATGTCGTGATAACTCTGACTTGCCAGCTGTTGCTGCAATGGCAGGTGATTGTGGATCGACCTGTCCAGCCTCTGATGGCTTCTACTCGTACACTCCCAATGTAGGGGGCAACGCTGTCCTGCTCACCGGCTTTGTCCTTGTTGCTCTTGCGGCACTTTATTATGGCGTTCAGTCCAGAACCTATCTCTTCTCTGTTGCCCTCACCATTGGACTATTTGTTGAAGTGATAGGCTTCGTTGGTCGGATCCTGCTGCGTTCTAGTCCAGACAGCCAGGGACATTTCTTCCTTGTCCTCTTCGGAACCGTCCTAGGACCCTCGGTATTTAGTGTTGCCATCTTTATCGTCCTCCCTCACATACTCGGCATCTATGGAGAACCAATCTGCCCGTTTAGGCCACTCATGGCTGGTCTTGTCTTCTGGGTACTCAGCGCCATCACAATAGTACTCGAGCTTATTGGCATCATTTTTACTGCATACGAGTCCAGTGGAGTTAGTGTATGTTATATCAATGATAGAGGTGAAAGGATGTCACTTTACTAACGTCCGAGTAGCGCAAACAAGGAGCAGCAATCATAGCCACAGGTTTAGCCATCCAAGCTGCGTCGTTGATAGCATGCACTGGACTGCACTTTTGGTTCACAATCGGCCTGAGCACACGTAGGGGAACTCTTGATGCCAGGCACTCTCAGGTGTACTCGTCTTTCCGATTTAAAAAGTTCCTGATGGGTAATTCCAACCGTTACACAATCGATATATTAGCATAACTGACTTCAACCCTAGCAATCGAGATCGCATCCTCTCTCCTGGTCATCTACTCTTTCTACCGCCTCGTCGAGTTTGCTGGTGGTGTTTCAGGTTCTGTCTTCCAGAACCAAGCCTCCTTCATGGCCATCGGAGGAGTACTACCTCTGTTGGCCGCAGCACTCTTGACTATCTTCCACCCAGGAACTGCCTTTGCTGACGCCTGGGCTCCTACATCACCGCGTGGCATCAAGCGCCAGAGCCGACCTACCCCTGTGCAGTCTCCCACTCCCAGCGGTCATCCCGTCCACCACATGTACGATCCCGATATCCGAAAGCAAATCTCCCCGACCTCGCCAAAGCACCTCCGGAACTCTGCCGGTCCCGCCAGCCCCCCTGAATTACCAGAGGGCTCTCTAGGTCTGCCGGCGCATCCGAAAGCTGCGTCAAAGCCCCCGAGCCCCCGGGATCCGAATGCTCCTCGCAAGGGACCACCCGCACCACTCAATCTATCAGCTATTCGAAAGTCGCGACAGAGTTTCAGGCAAGAACAGAAGGGTCAAGCAGCGAAGGATATGGTTTCAGATTCAGAGTTGTGGTAGGAGTTTGGGAGGGCAGTTGCGGGAAATGAGGAAACAGGCGGTATTATACCTACGGTTATATGAGCGGTTTGGAGGAACGCCGCTGGCTGGCTTGTTCGTTCGTATATATTCCGATTCGATGGGCCAAGTCACCCATTGTCGTAATGGAGGGTTTTTTTTTTTTTTTTTTGGCGTATTAGATGTTTTGTGTTGTTAGACACCGACGAGGTCTCCCTCATTAGCAGAATATTGGGCTATATAGAGTAGCTGATTCTCAACTCACGGTGGTTGGAGTGGCATTGTTGAATTATATATCGTACGCAACATCTACTATCGATAGTCGTATCAATGATAGTTTACTGCAGTGCCAACACAGAAAATTCCTATTATTGAACATATTCATCAACAGGCATAACTCAAAGTTATGAAGGCGACAGCAATTCTTCCTTGCGGTTGTTCCTTTTCCTGTTACATTTTCTCATTCCACATTCTATAGGAGCCGGTTCACACGATTGAGTTCAAAGTTCTAGCTCTGCAATTCATGGCTTTAAAGGCTCTTCCAGACAAACACATTAAGCTTATATGCCACCAACAGCGAGACCCTGAGATTTTGTGAAGCCACTCTGCAAAATTGTATTTGTATACCTTTTTTAAATCAAAAGTCTTCTTCCCAAAGATAGTTGTTCAACAGCAGCATAGTCAAGTGGAATGCAGGGTGGCACCCTTTAAGCCAGGCCCAAGACATGGTCCATTCTTTCTACCAGCTTAGCCCCTGTCCAGGAACGGGAGAAGACAGCCAGATCGACGCTATTGGTATTGGTCTGAAGCCATCAATGAGTGGCTAGACCCAAGCCATGAGATTTGGTATTTGGGGGACGATAGGTCTTGTTCATGTCCAATCAAGACATCACGAGGAGGCTACTTGCTTTGTAACTCTCCCTTTAAGGGAAGTGATTTGCAATAAAGAGCTTTTAGCCAAGAGTTTAAAAGCACGCCTTGAAAGGCTCAAAGACGTTTGATCCTTTGCTCAACCAAATCCCGGGGTAATAGAGACGAAGTTATATACGTAGTAACTTGAAAAGAGTCAAAGCCAAAGGTTACTCCCTCTTACTTTACTTGGCATGGGTTATCAATGACCAAGTCAGTGTTGGTTGTCTAATCTCACATTCAAATTTTGTACCTTGCATAACGTCTGATACCATACGCCCGTTTGTACAAATCTTCTGGCCACGGGTATCATCCCAGCCTGCCTTATTGTGGAAGACTAAATCTCCAGTCTAACTGACCGGATAGCTGGTAACCATAAGCCGCGCTTAACCACGTCCGGCCATAAGAAGCTTCCATCAGCTTGACCTGTCTCCTTGGCAAATATCTCAATCGACGACATATGTGGCATCAAGCCTCTGCCCTATGCCACAAGAAAGCCTAGAACCTGGTTGAAAGCCTAGACAATGGCTTGACGACCATCACTAAAATACGGGGTAGTCTCTCCCTCTCAACCCAAGATTCTTCACATTAACTACACATGCCACAAACTGAGTCACTCTTCAGATCATTTTCAAATGTCTTGCTCATTCGCGCGGATATCGGACATCATAAACCGTAAACTCGGCAGAAGTCGTCCTACCGAGTACGAGGACGAGAAGCCGCGGGCTATATCCATTACTACCACTATCACCATCACCACGACGGCCACGGAATCGATAGGATAGCATACGCACGACGAGCATGGAGGTTCAGACGAGTAAAGCCTTTGATACTGAGCATAATGATGGTCGTGTCATCTTCAATCTCAACGTTGCGCTTATAGTCGTAACTTCTATCGTTATGCTCATGCGGTTATATGTGCGAAGATTCATGGTAAAGACTCTTGGATCGGATGATCTCTTAGCTGTTATTGCCTGGGTGAGTTTATACCATTATGAGTCTTAGTGTCTCCAATATGACCTTGAACTAACCCATTTCTTGAGTATAGGGTCTGGCTGTAGCCTTGTCTTGGATAGAGCTCGTCCTGGTGTCTTATGGGGCTGGATCTCATATACAAGACGTGCCTCGAGAAACACTTAATAGGTTGTATTCGGTACGTATTAGATCATTTAGATATATTACTAATTGTACTGACTCGAGCTTGTCCCAGTTCTTACCTGTCAGCAAGTTACTCTTTGTTATAACAGGTGGTTTTGTTCGATTATCCATCCTGGCCTTTTTTCTTCGCATTAATAGAGATAGTGAGTGTAGCATCTGTTTCCTTTAGTCTCTATTAACTAGCTAACTTTAATAAAACAGAACCGTTTGTAGCATGTGTTTATGGAACGTCTCTCGCAACTATCGTCATCACTCTGACTTCGTTCTTCTTTATTCTCTTTTCGTGTAAACCTATACTGTATGTTCCATCAATATCAACCCTTAGAGACTCGAACACAATATTAACAATTCTAGCGATCTTTTCAATGCTTCAAAGCCAAACAGGCAATGCCTTTCTCAGTACAAAATGGGCCAAATGAGATGGGCTCACACAATCCTTGGAAATGCTCTCAACGTTGTGATACTTGGTCTTTCGATATGGGTCGTCGCCATGAACACGATAATGATACGCACCAATACCACCAAGTTGACACTCGTCTTTAGTGTTGGACTGTTCGCTATTATCTCGGCCGTTGTCAGACTTATCATTCTCATCGCAACTGACTTTAGTCATGATATGTTTGTTATACCCCATCGCATAGTCAGTCTATAAACAGGAGAACTGACAACTTACTGCAGAACTTATAGCATGCTTCGTACAGCACCTTGGTTCCCTCTAGAGGTCCACGCTGGCCTCTGGTGTGGTTCTTTTCCCGCATTGGACCCTCTACTTAGGCACGTGGCTGACTGGATCAGCCTCAGGAATTATATCAAACATAACATTAGAAAGATGTCGCGAAGCAGCGGTCATGATACTCAGGATAATGACTGGCATGACAGTATTGCGATGATGAAACCATCTGTCACAGTCCATGGTGAATCACAGGATTCCAGAGGCAGGAATGATAGCTCGAACGTTAATTCAGCGTCTGGTATCGCAATGCTGGATCATGGACATGGCATTAAGTTGACAACTGAATTCTCGGTACATATCGAAGATAGTGGTTATGCTGGTGAGCGACTGGAGGATAGAGTATCAAGGACGCCGGCATGGAATGCAGTATAATCTAATATTGCTTCTATTTCCACTCTGGTCATATTGATTTGTGTCATCTTGTTTCTATGTGAGTTTCCCTTAAGTTAAGTGTAAGAGCCATCCCCTCAAACTACATTGGCACACGCTCTGAAAAGCAGATAGCTAGACCATCAAACCCTCATTTCACATGAAAGGAAGAAGCCCTTTTCTTGAGTTGAACTTAGCCAGCTTGAGAGCTGAGAACCCCATCAAGACAATTCCCCACTATCATCCAAGAATATTGCATGAAACGGGTTACTCAGCATTGACACCTTTTTGTCTGAAAGAAAGCGAGCCATAATACAGCATTCAGACAACAGTTTGATATAGCAAACAAAGAGGGAGAGCCGTATTTTGGTGATTAACCTCCACGGTTCCAGAACTAGAAACGTTTAAGAACGACCCTTTGTTCAAGACCCTGGTAGTTGTACCCTTGATGAACAAAGAATCAAACACTCGAGCCAAGTCCAGCCCGTATAACTAAGCTGTGCTCGCGACAATCAAATTAGCACAATGGCCAGAAAAAAAATAGAGACAAGCCTTACAGAAGGGGTACTATATAAAGGTATGCAGCATTGTGATGAGGCATCCAAGAAGCTAAGTGATGCTTGGTCAGATTTGAGAATAATATCACTATCAAAATACGCCAATAGGTTCACCAAAGGCATAGCACCGAATCTAAGAAACATGTAAGTTTAGATAACTGCAAGGTTAAGCTCATCAACCAGAATCCGTGCTGGAAAAAGGGAGATGTACATGATGAAACAAAGAAAATAAGTCGAGTTATCAAATGAAATGACGAAGAGGTCAGGATAATTCGAGTCCACAATAGCTGGTGGTCTGTTCTCAGTTCAATGACTTCTTTGTTAGTAACAATTCCTCGACTTCATGGGGGTACACGGACGTCTTGTGGATGAGGATCACTCACATCTAGGAGGAGCTGTCTTGCACGGGGTTCCTTAAAGCCTTTGAACCCCTCGATCGTTGTTCACGCATATTCCAAGAACCGCAATTATACACATTTTGTTCAGATCCGAAGACACGACGACAACTTCAACAACATGGCTGAAGACAACAAAAACACGGAAACGGGACCTGGTCCCCAGGAGGTTGAACAGTCAGTTGCTGGTGAAGAAGGCCCTGCTGATCAGTCTCATTCAAGTACAGAGTATGAGTCTACTCCTACCTCTGAGAAGCAGAACATGCTAGAAGGACATGAGCCGCTTCTTCAACCCGTTGGAACATCCACTTCCAACGGCGAGTGCAACGACGATGAGAGCCAGGATCAGGGTGAACCGCACCAACCAAGTCCATCAAGCCCACGACAAGCAGCACCCGGACAAGATCCTGGTTACCGTGCTTATAGAGAAGCTCGCCGTGAGCATGATAAGGAATGGTGGGGTACCAGACACACGCCGCCGCCTCCAGGACACAAAGATCGTCAGTTTCTGTTCTCTCGCAACCCGCCCATCTCCGATCAGGAAGTTCAAGCCGCGGTCAATGCATACAACGATCGGATCACAGACTCAGACACAGGAGAGCTCAACCCTATTGGTGTCCATCTGCGATCTAGCTCCCCTCCGCTTGAAAAGGCTGAGAAGCAGATACAAGGTCTACAAGACAGAGATGTCGAGATGTCTATCGGACTGAAGAAGGAAATCCTTAATCACTACGCCCAAAGCAACGGGCTTGTTCCCGCTCTTATGGAGTGGTATAAGGATGAGAAGGTTGTCCCTGTCGAGCACGTCAACGAGCTTTTGAATCATTTGGATCGGCTGAAGCTTGAGATGTCCCAGCAGCAGCGTTATACAAACGCTCAGGTGGACAGTCATCGGAGAAAATATGATGGACAAAAAGAGGCTCTTGAAAACAAGGTAAAGGAGTATGACGACCTCGTGAATGAGCATGAGAAACTCAAGGGAGAAAAAGCAGGCATTGAACGGTTGCTCTTTGAAAGAAGAATAATAATAGAAGAGTTGGAAAAAAGGCCTACTTCTCCACAAAGCCCCAAGAGCCCAGCATCTCATCATCGGAGAGAGAGTGTTGAACTCAAGAAAAGGCATTTTTACGAGAAAACTGACCTTGAAAAGAAGATCAAGGATTCTACTTCGGAGTTGCAGCTACAGCTTCAAGTAGCAATGAGCACCGTCGAGGCAGCTGAGAATGATCGCAAAGGAGCTGAAGAGAGGTATAAGAAGGCAGAAGCAGAAGTCTCCAAGTACCAAAGCTTTCACAAAACCTTTGGCCTTCAACTCAGAGAATGCTCTGAGACTTGGGCTCGGACCGCTAAGGCCAGCAAAGAGCTCCCAGAAGAAGCCGACAAGCGAGCAACCAAAGAGAGTCGAACAATCGTTCAAGCAGCCGCCCAGGAACTGCAGGAACTGCAGAGTAGTTACGACAAAGGTTGGCCACCAAATAAATCAGCTTTTGACAGTGGGAAGCTTGGCCGTAACGTGAACACGTTGATGGCATTGGAAAAGTCCGAGAAGAAACTGCAGGATGGTAAGTAATGTGCACATATTGGCAAAGGATTGATACTGATATAGAGGCAGAATACGATTTGAACAAGAAACTGAGCCAAGGCATCGAGGTCCAGAAAATACAAAGGGAACGTGATATTCAGCACCTTCAAAAGCTACAAACCTTGAGAGGATCGCTCCTAAGCCAGACACAAGATCTCTCAACCAACGAGCAGCTGCAAGCGCAGATCTTGATACTTGAAGAAGAGCGAACGGATCTTCAAGACAAGCTGTCGGCTGAAGGAGATAAAGTGACGAGACTCGAGAGACGAGAGGAACCATTGCAGAGACAAATGCGCGACTACCAGAATGACCTGAAAGCTAAAGAACAGGGGTTGAAACAGCTCAAAGAGAAGAACAAGGAGCTCCAAGAACAGATTGATGAGCTCCAAGAGCGTCAGAAAATCATGAAAGAAGAGTTGAGTAAGTTGCAGGCCGAGAACAGTGCTCTAAAGCCATCCCGAGCGCGGGGCATGGGCGTTGAGCAAGAGCTTGGAAGAGCCAAAAAGACGATACAAGAGCCCAAGGCGGCGAACAAAGATCTTACAGGGCAATTCGAACGCTCTCAAACTCGCATACAATCTCTCGAACGCGTCAATTTCACTACAGCTGATACGCTGATCTCTGCCGTTTGTAACCAAAGCGATGGCGAAGACAAACTGAGCCCCATAGACCGGATCAACTATCTGAACATGGCCTGTTTCTTTCGCACTCGCAACTATATCCAGCTCGCACTTCGAGAGGGTTCTAACCGGTTAGCAAACGTCTTATTTATCGATGCTGAGAAATGGGTACAATTCTGTCACAACGATCTCGCCAAGATGGACCCGAGCGTCAACACTCAGATCCAAGCGTCAATGTGTATTCTGAATGGCATCAGAAGAATCATGACTTCTGAAAGCGAAGAGGACGTCGACAAAGGTCTGACGAGTGTTCAAACTGGACGCGATAGGCTTGCAGAGTTGCCTGAGACACTGGCATTTGGACAGCTCACGCAGCTTGCCGACACTGTGATCTCATGGATCGAGGAACGCGAGGCTGAAGAGGGACAGGGGCGCAAGAAGCTACTCAAGAGCATAAGCTTGAGGAATAGCAAGCGAGCAAAGGCTAAGGAGCTCCAGAAGATGATCAAGAAGGGGCCTCATATGAAGGCGGCTGCGCTGTGTCAGTCTGGTATCCATTCTCCTTTGTCTCCTGAGAAATGGCACAATAATCTCAATGAAGGGTTTGAGCCGAATGTGGCTGAGTAAAGAGATGCCGTGTTGGAATTTGGGTCGGTGAGAGAACTTGCTGGTATATAGTTTATGTCAAATGGGTGGACACTGAGAACTGCGATATTCGTGTTTATTGTTTTGTTGTCCTGTAAGAAACGAATCATTCGAGCAAGGTATAATGTTCATATGCATACTAGGCCTGCTCTCTTGTTTTTGAGAACATCAGTGCAGCTTCAGAGTCAGCCCAGCTTCCCCTGTATTGAACCGATAATTGTAGTCTTTACAACAAGCTGAAGTCGGCTTTCTAACTGGGAAATTCCGGCATCGTCGGCGGCTGGACGACCTCTGCTCCGATAGATAATAATCGGAATGCCCCAAACAAGACAGCGGAGAGAACAAGGATCTACTAAGTGGAGGCGTGGGGTGTATGGAGGAGCGTGTTGGCTCTGGAGTATTGAGCCTCTGATTGGTCAGAGCTCTTGTTTAGGGATTGGGGAAAGAAGGTAGGTGGTGTTCAAAATAGACGGGACTTTAGACGAGGCTGACATAAAAGTTTGATCATCTTAGAGAATCACAAGGCATATATTATGAGTGAAGCGATCAAGTTTTTATATCAGCCTTGTCTAAAGTCCCGTCTATTTTGAATACCGCCTGGAAGGCCCCTTCGAAGCTGCCCCTTCTTGCCCCGCGCCGGACGTCACTTACCCCACCACAGCTGTTGCGTTGTAGTGGAGTTGCTAGGTTTCCTCTTGAATATCTTCTGTGAGGTCGAACCATAGAGTCTTCCATCTTCGACACCGACACTCTCTTCTCGAATACCAACAGTTGGCTGTATAGCATCTATATACAATGGCAGAAACAACTTCAGCAAAGACCCCCCGTCCCTATGATTCAAAGCTTGGAATCGTCACAGGAGGTTCACGAGGTTCGTATCTATTTTGAAGACTTTACATGTTCAACCCTGACTGATTCATTGAAGGAATTGGTGCTGCCGTTGCCAAGAGATTGGCAGCCAAAGGATGCAATCTTCTGCTCGTCTACACTTCCGCTTCATCTACAGAACCAACCAAGCAGATTTGCACTGAGCTCTCGTCCTCTCACAAGATTCAATGCTCTGCAGTTCAGGCAGACTTGAGCAGCCCAGCTGAAGCTGCCACCAAAATCATTGACGCTGCACGATCCTTCCATGCTTCGTACAACCCAGACAAACCCTTCCAAGTCGACATCCTTATCAACAATGCCGGCGTTTCTTCCAACCAACACATGAATGATGTCAACCAAGGGGCTATTCAAGAGGTCGAGTTTCACCGTGTCTACAACGTTAATGTTTTGGCTCCCCTTCTCTTGACTCAAGCCGTTGCCCCGCATCTTCCCACAAATCGATCCGGTCGCATTGTCAATGTGTCCAGTGTCTCCTCGTCTATCGGATACCAAGGCCAATCAGTTTACGCCGGGAGTAAAGCAGCCTTGGAAGCCATGACAAGGACCTGGAGCCGTGAGCTAGCTACTCGTGCTACCGTCAACGCTGTCAACCCTGGACCGGCTTGGGGAGATATGTACGCAGCCGCCGGTCAAACTTTCTGGGAGATAAACCAGCCTTATGTCGATGCAGCCCCGTTGGCCCAGTACGACGGAGAGCCGGATGTGTTGGCCATGGCGGGACCGGATGCTGAACGCTTTGATCGAACTGTACGCGAGTCCATGGGCAGCCGACGACCAGGATTCACGGCTGAGATTGCTGGTACCATTGATATGCTGTGTTCAGAGGAAAGTGGGTGGACGACAGGAAGTGTCATTTGCGCAAATGGTGGCATGAAGATGTCTATCGCTTAGCAGCCTTTCCATTCTCAAAAAAAAAAGAAAAAAAAAGAAAGAAAGAAATGCTCACAAATCTGCCGTCACACGCCAAACAAAGACATAGCCGAATAGACCAACCCAGAACATTACTGCAATTGTGACATCCGGACCGGCTTCCTGCTTCTTCATGTAAGAACACCAACTCTTTGACCTGGCCGACTGCCCAGCTAAGCCGATGTCCAACAAGAGATATCATATCTTTCTCCCACGTCCTTGCCTGAGAGGTCTTCCCTGTCTTTCCAGCCGCGGTGTTGCGGCAAGGCATGTCCCCTTGCATTTCTAGATATGGTGAAACCGCACTCACCATTGGAAAATCAAGTCCGAGCAATTTCAATACAAGACGCTTGATGTCTGCCAACTGCGGCTTCTGGCATCTTTAAAATGGTGGCCTTTGCCGATGAAACTCTACTCTACAGCCCAGGCATGGCCCCGTTCGACAATCTTCATCATGCACAATGCCGAATATCTTGAAACAAAGCTACCCCGGTGGTATTAAAGAGCTTGCACTATGGCATCAAGATCGGAGTTTCATGTTTTACGCTGTGAAACTCTGCTGGTAGACTCGACATATCTGTCAGCTTGACAAAGCATGTCTGTACTCTCTAATGTTGTCACATCTGGAGTAGAAGCCGATGCTACACAGGAATCATCCTGCAAGATCAATTCAATGACACTTGTGGTTCTGGTTGGCTAAGAAAGCGATGGCCAAGTTGAGTTGTCTGGGTTGTCAAGATCAACCGAGGAGCGAGACATTCTACCCTCAGAATTCTATCTTCGCTGCGATAGCTTTGTTATTACCCTCTACTGATTTTCTAAGAGGCAGATCCCTTACACAAGACGAACTTTGAGCCCCTCGTCTGAGGGATTACTACTCTATACTGTCTGTAGCATTCCTTCGACCCTACTACGAATAGGGTTACACGACGTCTAGATACAGGGTTTTTGGCCCTGACTCTTCCGATTTCCTGAGATATTTGCACGCAAGCAAGACGCCACTACATATATCTCAGCAAGATTGGCGTTTCTTTTTTTTTTTTCTTTTTTTTCTTCTTTTTCTTTTTCTTTTCTTTTCCTTAGTTGTCATATGAGGGTATTCCTTTTTCCTGGTACTCGGAAGCACAACAAGTGGTCAATAAAGCTCAGATTAACTCCAAGCATCACGAAACTCACGCGGGCTCTTTATGGGATATCTCACGAGATGCAAATTCTACTTGCAACTCGTTCCTCGTTTATTTTACAATGAACTAGACGTCTCCTCATGACTTGAGATACTGAAAATGATACTTCAGACGTCGCCACGAATCGAAAACAGAGTTTAATAGTTTTTATTATCTTTAAAAACCGTACAGAGTTGGCCGAAGGACTACCCACGAGATCTACACTGGCGCATATAACGGATGGACTTTTCTTCCCCTTCCGGCTTCGGCTTCGTCTGCAATGTCGTGTATCATCTGTTATATGACTAGTCAGCCGTCTTTGTTCCAGATCTGCCAAGTGACCATCTGTACTGGGGTAAAACACTGTTTCAGCCTTGAACACCCTGAGCAAAGACTGAGGCTGAGTAACTGACCTATCAACCTCGATCTAGTGCGTATTCATGATAACTGACGGACATTGTGTGTCTATTCAGTGATGATCTGCAAGATTCACTGTGAAATGTATTCTGCCTTTGTTCAGACGCAGTCAACCGATAATTCCGACTTCTGCCCAACATGATTCATGCCCGTTGCCGAATTGTTGGCCATCCACGTCACTACATTTTGTCGTCACTTACATTTGATTCCTGGGTTATCTCAAATCCTTCAAGCCATATATGCAGCCATGAGCCCTATGCTTGATACTCCGACATGCATCCAATGCACAGCTTCTTCACCCCTGACCCGTTACAAGTCTCCCGATAACCCTCCACACATTTCGTTTTGTTGTATTATTGAAATTTGTTCACGATCTCCGTGATGCTGCATTGGGCCGGCGTTCAAGTCAAGAACCCTTTCGGTCATATGGAGAATGAATTAGATAAAAGGGCTCAGCTGTCATGAGTCTCAAACCTCTCGCCACATCACACTCACTTGTCACCGTGCTACCTCGGAGACTGACTCTCTGATACACTCATACACTCTTTCAAAAACTTCTTCACACTCGTTGTGTCCTGTCCTACTTAGTACAGGCCCCCAAGCAAACGGCAACATTTGTCTCTTTCTCTCAAACTCTTCTTCGTTCTCTTCTCTACCTCTGGAAGGCTCTCTCTACATCTTCTATTTTCTTGAAACTCTTTACTCAGTAAAGCTTCAACATGGCAGGCAGTTCCTCCCACGCAGACCCCGCGTTTCTCGCCAAACTCGCCCTCCGTCAGCAAATGAATCATGATTCCATGGTTCTCTTTGCCGGAACTACAACTGGATTCTTCTTTCTTCTTAGCATTCTTTTTCTTCTCAGAAGGTTCTGTGTCGAGCTGGGTGCCTCTCGGAAGCCCAACATTGTCACGGCATTCTTACGGTAAGAAGCCGCCCATTCCTTAAGCAAGGGTCTTTTGGCTGATGGTATCACAGGGGTACGAGAGCTGCCATCCTTTACAAACCTTCAAGGCTACCATCTGGAGGATACGCGATTCTCATAGCTAGTTATCTGGCTATCAACCTTATCGTCACTTTTACTAACATGGACAATGAGAACATGCCTCTTCTTTCCAACATGGCTTCTCGAACTGGATGGTTAGTTCCTATTCATATGTATGCACTAGTCGACTAATACGCTTCCAGGATGGCTATTGCAAACTTGCTCATTGTCGTCTTCTTGTCTCTCAAAAACACTCCTTTGGCTATCCTTACGCCGTCATCCTACGAGCGTCTAAGCATCTTTCACCGTATAGCCGGCTACACCACCCTCGTCTTCGCTATTGTTCATTCCTGCGCTTACGCTGCCGTCTTTTGTGGCCAAGATTTTCTCCAGCGTCTACTTGTACGAGAAGAGATCTTTGGTATGGTTGCCATGGGATCGTTCCTGGTTCTCGGTCTTGCTGGTGCATTTCTCAGGTCATGGTGCTATGAGCTCTTCTACCACCTCCATGTGACGTTCTGGGTCCTCGCTATCGTCATGACTGGTCTTCACCAACCGGAACCCAGCAAGAAGATTATTTTCGCCGCCTGTGTTGCTGGTGGAATATGGGGCCTCGAACGAGTTGCTCGCTTCATTCGTATCGTCTTCAACAGCACCAACAACTCCGTGACCCTCATGCCACTCCCCAATGGCGGTACCCGTGTGACGCTCGTCAAAGATATTCTAGGATCTTCCTCTGGTAGACATGGCTTCCTCTGGATCCCTGCGGTCCGCGCCTTCGAGACACATCCTTTCACCATGGTCTCAACAAATCCCCTCGAGTTTGTCGTTGCGGCTCAGGATGGGTTCACCCAGACACTGCACAAGTGTGCCCTGCAAAACCCGGGTATACAGCTGAAAGCATCAGTCGAGGGCCCTTACGGTACTGTTCCCGGCGCGAGGGGGTATGACAAGGTCGTTCTCGTGGCGGGAGGCAGCGGCGCCAGTTTTACGGTTGGTGCGGCACTCAATATGGTCAAGACGCTGCGTCCTGATGAGGAGATTGCGATTGAATTCATCTGGATGATTAGAAATCAAAGTGAGTTTGGTGTTGACACTTGTAGCATCACGGTTCTGACTGAACATGTAGCATACCTCACTTGGTTCTCTGAACACCTCGAAACCCTCCAAAAAGATCGTCGCGTCTCTATCAAAGTATATGTCACACGTGCTTCAGAAGCCGAAATCGTCACGCAGAGACAACCTTCGTTCTCCAACTCGTCATCAAGCGTCACGTTTATTGAGCCTGATGTCGAAAAGGAGGCTCTTCCACGCCTCACAACCACCAGACTATCACTCCATGTAGAGAAGCATGAGATGCCCTCACCGCCAACTGAGACCCCTCTCATGTGTGATATTCCTTTTGGTCTAGGAAGACCAGATGTCGAGTCCCTTGTGAGAGAAGCGATAGAGAGCATGCCATGCGACAAGCGCGTGTTGGTCATGGGTTGTGGACCTCGGACGCTCATGTCAAATGTCCGAAATGCAACAGTTGATGGTATCGCGAATAATAGGGCGGGTGTGGAGCTGCATTTGGAACAGTTTGGATGGTGATGATTATTGTGTCTCTCTTGACATTATGATCATGGCTTTATGATTTATACGCATTCATCGTGGGTCAGGGCTGATCATACTTGATGATCACTAAGACATCACTTAACGAGCAATAGCATTAACAAATTTGAAGAGTATCTCGCCTCTAGGGCTTCTGTAAAGTATTGACTATCATATAACACATTTATGTATATATATATCCATGTGAGAATTACAAGATATGTACCGATGTCCATCCAAAAGGGACATGCTGGGTATATAGTGTCCAAAAAAAAAAAAAACAATTCATTCGTCGTTGATCCCAGCCGACGCCCCCTCTCTTTTCGCTATATATGCATCCAAGAGGCCAGAGAGTCATCAAATGTAGTAACAAAAGTAAAAAGTCATCAACATTAATTAGGTAGTGGGCGCGTTATCGCGACTATCCTCGCACTGCTGTATCGAGGGCTGTGAAGAGCGGCGCCGGGTACTCAGAAACTTGGCGCCAATGGTTTTGGTGCCCTGGGATACCTTTTCTAGTAATCCCTGAGTTTTCTTTTTCATGATGCTCTGCCGACGCATACGCTCGGCAATCACTGCTTCCATGGGCGGTGGCATCTCTTCGTCCTGTTGTCCGAGGGCGGCACGCACTGCTGGGCAGGGATCAACAAGTTGTTTGGCATCTTTGACGAACTCAAGAAAGATCGAATATGACAATGTGATGACCTGCAACACAATGACAACGATAAAGGCCGTCCTCACAGTGCCGCCTTCTTGAATAATGCCATACATGACAAAGGGGAGCCATGCAGGGCCCGAACTACCCATGGTAATGAAAGCCGCGGCGCGCTTTGTACGTCGACCTTGACCACGAAGGCCAATGGCGAAGATGAGAGGGTAAATAGGGCCTTCGAAGAAATAGAAAAGGATGATGGGAATGACCATCAGGTTGGGGTTGGATGAACGGACAACCACGGGTAGGAGGGCGAAGAGGAAGCAACCGGAAACGCAGATTGTTAGGACGGTGCGAGGTCGAGGGAAGCGAGATCGGAATACAGAGAGATACGTGAGACCTGCTGCCATGAATCGGGAGACGGTAAAGGCGGTATGTGCAATCAGGAGGTAATCGGGTATGGAGAGGGCGATGCCGGGAGGTCTTTCGGGATTGGGCGTTCGGTTGGCATTTTCTGTCGCTGTGTCACCGGAATCGGCATGATGGGGAAGTATAGATTTCATGAAACTGCTGAAGTAGATGCTGAAGCACTCCTGAGCAGCGACGTATGTATACTGAGCGAGGACGGCCAGAATCAAGCTCCAAGTGCGGAGCTGTAGGCCTCCCTTCTTCTTCTGGGGATCAATGGGGAGCTGCTTGACTGACTGCTCCAGCTCACGGTCACTCACTTCCGGAAGGGGCATGTAGTAGAAGAAGAGGCCCAAAGCGACACAAAGCAGGGTGATGCCTAGATACGTCCATTGGACGTTGATGAGGGTCATGCTGGTCGCATTGTTCTGCTCAGCGATGCCTGTAAAGAAGACTTTCTGGGCGAGAAGGCCGCTGAGGACGCTGCCGGTGCCCTGGATACCCTGAGCCATGAGAACACGCGTCTCGCCATATTCAGGAGGGCCACAAAGAATCAAGAAAGCATTCGCGCCGACCTCCAAGATTGACAGACCAAAACCGACAACAAAGTTGCTGAGCATGAAACCTCCGTACGATTGAGTGACAGCCGAAGGCCAGAAGATGATGGTTCCAACCCCATAAAAGCAAAGACCAACGATAAAAGTAACTTTGAAGCCGCCAACGCTGTCGTGACCGTTGGCCCGATGCCGTTTTGACCGGTTATGCTCGTCACGCCGAAGAATCCATTCTCCCACTAGCAGGGGTCCAAAGAAGTAACCGCATCCAAAATACACCGACGTCATGCCAAGGGTTTGTGCGGTTGTCATATTGTCCACGGTCGCGATAACGTTGTTGAGCGTGTTAAGAAGGCCATAAGAGATACCCCACAAGAGGAACAATATGGAGACAATGGTGCAGTATTTGAAAGATTCCCGCTTGTTGCACTTGAGCATACTCTTTGGTTTCTTCATATTGACAAAACCAAAGTAGACACCCTCCACGGTTCCAGTAGATGATGTCATGGTCGTTGCCGTTTGATACGTTGCATTACTTGGCTGATTTCGCGGCGGAGGGCGAATCGGGGCTGGCTCATCGAAGGGGGTTGTCAGAAATTCCATGGCGCTCATGGGGGCGTTGGCGTTGAGCGGAGACTGCACGGCAGGCTGCGCAACAGGAGGAGGCTGCTGGATGCTGGCGCGATGGCCTGTCGAGGGCGTGTCCGAGTCGTTGGGTCCTTTTGGTGTACTGGCTCTGGTTCCATCGGGGTCATATAGCATAGCGGGCAGCAACTTGAGGACAAGAGGCTTCAGTGTCGGTACACAAGCGCACATCATCCCGACATTGACTTCGACGGCACTCCACATAAACGATCGAGAAGCATTCCAAGCAAAATCAGCTTGTCCGCCAAACCTTGATTCAGGATCGTCGGTAGTGTTAGTGGGGGCTTTTGTGATGGCTTGCTGAAGGTAGTAGATTCTCACTACATCGACAACGGTGACGAAAATGCCGACGGTGAAGGTGAGGACCAGAATCGTTTTTTGGCGGGAGGGAAGACGCATGCCTGTGAGAACAGGTATAGGCAGAGCGAGGATAGCCAGGTCGGTGACTATATTGACGGGGGAGGAACAGATAAACTCAGTAAGTAATGGTATGCATCTCGCCCGCTCATCATAGTCGACATCCCAAGCGGCCGCAATCGGACGGCATTGAAAGATGTTCATAAAGGTGAGGGTGATGCCAGCAGTATTGACAATGGCGAGAGTCAACCAGGAGGCAAATCGAAGTACTCTTTGGGTGTGCTTGGCCAGTCGAAGGTAGAATATGAGTACAGATGTTTTCGTAGCCATCAAAGCGGGATTGTACAGGATGGAAAATACATATTGACAACGACGGAGGGCGGGTTCGCGGTGCGGATCGATGTTAATGTCGTGCCGTCCAAGGCCATTGTGAACGCCATAGCAGATTGTGAAGGAGAGGAAGAAGGCGAATAGCCAGGCGAGCATCATGACGCGGTCGTCCCAAGTAATATTACGGACGATAAAGGTTCGTGAGACCATACGAGCTGCGACAAAGACGGTAGCAAGGACGAGGGTGGCGGTTGTGACGGCGAAGACGGCCGGCCCGCGATCGGGAATGCCTCCATAGTCAGTGGAG
Organism: Fusarium guadeloupense; assembly: GCA_021655865.1. Lineage (NCBI taxonomy): Eukaryota > Fungi > Ascomycota > Sordariomycetes > Hypocreales > Nectriaceae > Fusarium > Fusarium guadeloupense. The sequence goes on along the minus strand of JAJJWM010000281.1, from coordinate 127,671 downwards.
GCCGAGTCGGACATGTCGAGGTCGGAGCTTGAAGATACATGGACTCGTCGCTCGTCGAATGGAGGAGGGAGTGAGGTTGGCTTGAAAAGCTTGAGCCGTTGCTACCTGGACGAGCGTGCCATGTCTTCCAAGGATTCGAGGATTCGATCGACAAGGAGGGAAAGAGAAGAGATTGCTGGTGACGTCGGGTTTAGGTATTCGGCAGACGGTGACGGAGTCTGAAGTAAGCTGGGAAGTATCGAGTAGTAGTATCTATCAGATGTGATAAGATAGAGACAAGAGAAACAAATGGAGAGAGACAGATTATCGAGTTTTGATCTTGCCAGCATCAGCCGAGCAAAAAGCAAAGAGGCGAGAGAGAGAAGAAGAAGAAAAGCCTAGAACTCGCAAGGAGCTGAATCGTAAAGTCGGTTGTGGGATGGATGCGATACAATGCAAGTCCTGGGCGGTGGGCTGTTTTAGCGGGTTTAGCGGGTAATTCAGCCACCAACAGTGAGGTAGCGGGGGAAGGGCCCCGCCGACACGGGAGACTAGGAGAGAAATGGGAATAAACTGGCCGGCCCCATTTGTTTAGTTTAAAACGGCATTCCTCAGAGGCAATTGAAACGGTAAGAAAGCAAAAGTTAAGTTTTGGCTATTTGATTGAGTTTGGGAAACTTGGGGGAGTTAATTAACTAATCGAATTAGATCTCTTGAGTCCATTCGTGTTGTATTGCATAGATACGATATATGAATGGCCAGCTTCTAGGTGGCTTGCGTCTTTTTGGTTGGGGTCAGGTGACAGGTAGTTAGGTAGGTAATTCGTAATTCTGGGGTTAACAGCTGGACAGCTGGAGCCCCAATTTTGATCTAACTTGACTTGACTAGGAACCAATAGATGGGATGAATGAGAAGGATTCAATGTCCGGGGTGGAGAAAATGGTAGTGATTTTATCCAGGATCTTGTCATTCTCTGCAGCCAGGCCTGAAATCTCTTAAAAGCATTCTCTCGGACAAGTTCCAATTCGAGATTCAACAAGTCATTGAATGACATTTAAGCTCTCTTTCAGTGACAATGTCCAATGCGAAAATGCCTCGCACCAAGCATCTCAAATTGAGGGGAAATGTCATCAAAGCGTGTTGTATGGATGATCAATGCTATTGGAGGGGGTTGATATGGCATTAGGATCCATCACCATCGTCATCATCACCACCACCATCTCAATGACAAGAACCTTTTCCGACCGCCCATGACCGGCTAAGTAATGGTGTACCATCATCACCGTTCAATTGTATGCCTATTCTTGCTCCTTTTTACATCATTACTTCTCTTTTCGGGCCTTTGCCTCGCTCAAGTTTACCCAGCCGCCATTGGGGCTGATGCTGCGATACAACATCATCCCCCAATAGCAGAATGACAAGACCTACAAACCAAACTGCTGGGAATCTCGGTGCCTATTTTCTTTCCTCTTCCTGAATTGCCGCGGCTCCGCTGTCGCCCGATCGTAAATCATCCAACTAATACATTAAAACTGAGTTGACTGCTGACATTGCTGTCTGACTGCTGCTTTAGTTACCGCTGACAACTCATCTTAGCTTCTCAAAGCCACTTCAGATATTTCCCCGCGCCGTCGTGCCGTCGTTCCTCAGCCGCTATTTGATGATCCCCCACTTTGTGTTGTGATTTCTCTGATTTTATCCTCGTTGAACAGAAAATCATACGTCATGTCTCTTGACAGGGATGGGATGAGATGCATGCCATGGCGATAAGCTTTCATCAAGCCCTGATCGCCGGCCCGCCCATGGGCAACAGCTTGTCCAACGTTACATGTAATAATTCAAAATATATTGATATGATCTTGTCAATCCGTATGGTGCTACACCTATTCCTCCATTACCGCCTCTCACCGCAACTACAACAACAACAAAAATCATCCAACAACCTAAATTAATGTACCACACGGCTCCTGCAGCCAACATGCAAGTCGGTCACGGGTTATCCGACATTCGCCGGTGGCATGGCCTCGACTGGTCCTTTTTTTGTGCCGTCTTTTTCTGTTACCAGAGTAAAAAACAGACAGAGAAGGAAAACAGCACAGTTGCAACAGATCTACCTCTACGTGGATCATTGCATCTCTTCTCATCCACTGACGAGTGCCATGTCAGCGGCCAGCAGCATTAGAGCATCTGCCACGTCAAATCCAATTCATGACTCCCCCCGTTTTTCATGCAGTGGCCCGAGACGCTTGTAGCCGAGACAGACGCAGACGCAGGGTCTTCTTTTCCCGCTTAATCGTACCTAAGGCAAGCTACTGTATGTACGCTTTTCCGAGCGTAAGCCGAGGGGACGTTGTAAAAAGAAAAATGCCATGGGTCAATATGGTACGATTTAAGAATTGCCATTATACCGTAGGTATGCAGCCACACAAATATGACTTGAGAAAAATATGAATCCATTTACAAAATTGACTGTAATTGATGGCAGATTTCACTCATCTACTTCATCACAGCCCTCAGCCTAATTGTATCAGTCATGTTTGACAGTATACCTCTGACTGGAGCTGCCATTGAAGCCAAAGTCCATTCAGTACAAGAATCAATGTGAGGTTTCTACAACATCGTATACATGTATGTACGTGAGTTCAAGTGAAATGATTGACTCAGAGAATGACTGTGACAGTCAAAATAAAAATAAACAATCATAATTCAATTCAAACATTCATATAAATCAGACTTGATAGCATTAACCTTCTGACTCCGGCGTTGAAGCCCCCGAAACCAACCGGTCGAGTCGGCATCCGTCGTCGGCGACCGGAACTTCGGACCCCCGGCCTCCGGCGTCTTTTCCCTCCCTCGCCAACGTCATCGCGAGTCATGCCCGTCTATAGCGATAATATTGGCTTCATCCATGTCATTGTCTCGCCCATCCTCTCACCCTCATATTCTTAGCCATGACATTGGGATTATTTTAGCGGCCGCGATACTCTCTAGGTAGCCATGGCGCAGATCTCCGGCTCCAGCTCCGGCAGCGGCACGCCCGGTCCGTCGTCCAACGTCCGCGACACTGAAGAGACGCCATTGCTCGGCGGTTCGAGCTCGACCTCATCATTCCGATCTAAAACGCAAAAGGACAGTAATTCTCACCATGTCGAGAGTGTGGCTTCAGCTCAATCCAAGACGCACATTCGCCCGGCGAGAGCTGTTGCTATCGGACTGAGCTTGTGGTTTCTCATCTTCTTAGTAGGTATGAGACGATCCTTGACTCTCCGATTCCTAATACAACTTACTAACACTCCCCAGCATGTAACATGTCTGGCATGACTTTGATCCAAGGCACTGTCGCGACTCAACTTGGTTCTCACGGTTCATCCGCCATGTGGTTCACAAGCGCCTATCTCATCCCTATGTCTTCCCTGGCGCCTGTGACGGGTCGTCTAGCTACCATCTTCCCGCCGAGGGCCCTCATTCTCCCCATTGCGGCTCTCATAGCCGCTGGCGGCTTGGTCTGTGCAGTCACAGGTTCTTTCGGGATGTTTGTTGCCGGAAGAGTTATAGCAGGCGTGGGTGCCGCTGGAGTCTTATCACTCGCCATCATCATAGGAATAGAGCTGGCGAGTGAGAAGAAAAGGGGTCTTGTTCTGGGTTTGATCAATGCTGGTTTTACTGCTGGTGTTTCTTTTGGGGCCATTGTGTTTGGAGGGTTGATGCCAGTCGTTGGATGGGTGAGTCGAGACTTGACTTGAGAAAAGTAAACTGGTGGCTGACAAGCTATAGCGACCACTGTTCTGGGGACAGATCCCTTTTGCTTTTGCTACAGGGTTGGGAGTGTATTTCAGCATGCCCGCTGCTGTGGAAGCAAGTGATACTAAGACTTCTATCACACAAAAGCTCGCCCATATTGACTACCTTGGTGCTGGACTTTTGGTACGTTGTTCTGCCTTGCCTACATATTACTACCGCGGCCATTAACACATGTCAAGACCACAGCCATCGTCCTCTTTCTCTACGCAATTGCAGATGAGATACAGGTCCTGCATCTATGTCTCGCGCCTATCGTACTGCTCCTCTTCATAGCGGTAGAGTACTACCTAGTCCCAGACCCCATAATCCCTGTCAAGGTACTCTCCTCACGAGGCATTCTATTATCATGCTTCGCTCAGCTAGGTGTTATGATCGCTCGTTGGAGCGTCCTATTCTACTCGCCCATCTTCATGCTCGCGGTCCGCGGCGCCGCTCCTGCAGCAGCAGGCTCGATCCTCATCCCGACTAATGTAGGGTTCGGGCTGGGCGGTATTCTGGTCGGCTGGCTTCATATACGCCGCAAAGGTGCATTCTGGCTCCCGTCCATCTCATCACTGGCAATCTTCACCCTCAGTACATACGTGCTCTCACTTATCAGCACCGCCAGCATTCCTCTGGTGCTTTTCATTCTTGTCATCCTGACCAACGGCCTCGCGACAGGAGGGATGGTCAACTACACTCTTGCGCACATCCTGCATCTGAGCCACGACGATACTCGCTACATCGCTACAAGTCTGCTAGGTACGTTCCGAGGATCTGGTGCGAGCTTTGGCACAGCTGTTGCGGGCGGTATATTCTATCGCTTGCTCAGGGACAGTCTGATAGCAGGGTTCTTGCGGCTCGAAGGCGGCGAACACTTGAGCGATGAACGGCAGAGACTGGTGTCTAGCCTGGTCAACACGCCAGGACTGGTGCACAGTGGTGATTTGAGCCGTGCAGAGCAAGACATTGCTATGGAGGGCTATGGAGGTGCTACTAGAGGTGTCTGGCAAGCTATGGCCATGTTGGGCGTTGTGGTTGTTTTACTTCAGGCTTTGACTGGACAAACAGCGCCCGAGGAAAAGCGGAGGGCTGATGAGGTTGTTGTTGATGAAGAAGCGGCGAGGGCTATGGTTACAGAGACTGAAGGTGTTGGTGAGGCGTGAATATGTGCTGAATCATAGAATCAGTGATAATATTTAGTTTGGAGCTGCATGTTCCTTGGTTTAGAGATGTTCGGCATGGACGGACCAACTCGTGATACACGATAGACAGATAGATGGGGTTGTCATGACGTAGAATGCATATGCATAAATGCTGCACGTTCTAGTTTGTTTGATAATGATTCAAATATCTGCAAACATGCCATGCAATAGTGTCCGATGCTGGCTCTAGCTCCTGCATACCTTGGTAAAACAATCCATTGTCAGAGGTAGCATAAATGCATGAACAACAAGTAGCATCATGACGACAACAACATCAACTGCCGTACTATCTATCAAACGAGTCCTAGATTTGACATGTTAGTCAGTCGATAGATTGTGCCACAATATACTTTATGCAAGCAATATCTATAACCACCTCCAACTATATTCTAGGTTAGACCGACAATGCCCGTCCTAGTTCTTATGCGAACGTGTATAGAGTGTTTTGCATAGATTAGATTAACATTAGATCGTGGCGCAAGTTAACGTCAACGGCGGCGAAATGCTTTCCCAATTCTTACCTTTTGCCCGATGCCACCCCCTGCCTCAATCTCGCTTTTGACGTCTCGTTTTGGGGCCATTGAACCCTTGCTCCTTGCCCGGCCCGCTGATGCTACTAACTGACCCCCCTGATTCTTTCTAGCCGCACACCCGGTCAGTCTCTCAATTCACACAACCCTAACCCTTTTTCATTCCATATCGTCTTGACTCTAAAAGGTTCCGCTTTTCGAGATCCCTGAGCTTCAACATAATGTAACACCGTTACAGAGATCTTGCCGGCTCGCACTAGCAAGGAAGCTTCTTTGCAAGTCTCGTCGCTAATTCAGCAAAGCGAAAAGATCTACACTCGGACTCGGGCTGCTACCACACAAACATGCAATGCTACTACTACGTACTGCTGCCTTTCTAACTTGGGCGCTGATCTTCAATTTCGAAGCGCTCCAATCTGGTGCTCCAATGCTCTGATTAAAGTTTACACGCCTAATCCATTTTCGCTACTCTATTCACCAAGTATCGTATAGTACAGTACAGCACAGCACAGCACAGTACAGCACCTACACTCACCAGGCTATCATCACATACACATACATCCACAGTGGAGCTAAACAAACTCGGTATAATACATTGTTTCGTTTCGTGTTATTTTGTTTCGTCTTCGTATTCGACTTTTCTCGAATCTAGTATACAGATGGCTATGCTTTTGTACCAAAATATCAGATATCATTCCATATCAACCCAACTCGTTTCGTTGTCTCTTGAGAGGATCCCGCCCTCTAACCATGGCTCGGCCATGTCTGTGCGCCTGTAAATGCTGCAAGTATGTTTCCATTGCGCCTCAATGTCATAAAGCATAGCTAGACAATTGTTTCCTTCAAGCCGCGCATCAGTAGTAACAGCTTCAAACAACTTGTCAAAAGAAAAAGAAAATCGCTAAACACCGTTCGCCGGTATCTAGGTAGGTAGTTGAACAGTAATCATTACAAAACGTAAACAACTTCTTTTACTCTCCAATATCGCTCACACTCAAGAATTCACCGCTGAGTTGCCAAGAAAGAAATCAAGGTCACTTCCGTGACCATTCTGAGATCGATGCTCATTCTCGGCTAGTTGCTCCAGGAGGGCCAGGAAAGGGTCCTTCTCTTCCCCTTGCCCCGTTCCTGTGCTGCCATTGTTGCTTCGGGCCCCAGGGCTCGTCACTGCTCCTCTGGCCTGGTGCTGGTGAATCTTGTGGTGGCCATCGTCGCCGTGCCATGCGGCAGGGCTGCCAAACGCATTCGTGGGAACTGTCCCAAACATGGCATCATAACCTCCATTGGCTTCGTTGATCATACCTGGGCCAGCATTCGTGATGCTTGATCCAGAACCGTAGCTGTATGGGGGGCTGAAGGGAGCACTGCCCATGGCGTGCATATTGTGAGCAGGTGTGTTGGGCGATAGGTTGAAGCCTGCTGCTGCCGCTGCCACAACTGCGGCATTATTCGCAGATGCGTCGCCCATGTGGTCATGCATAGCGTACATGTCTTGATTCTCGTGATGACCCGGCAATGACGTAGGTGTCGCGAGGAGTCCTGGCGATGAATGCGGCATACTACTTGTCGTGTATGAGAATGATCGACGTGCAGTGCCTGGGGTCGGTAGTCCGGTGGTAGAGGGCGCGAGGCTCGAGATAACCTTCACCTCTGGTCGTCGTCGGTTAACTGGCCCTGCTGGTGCTGTATTCTTGCGCTTGAGGTTGGGGCGCTGTGGTCCATCTGTGCTTCGTGGAGTTTCCCCAGCACCGGGTCCTGCACCCATGTCGACCACGACATCCGACAGGCGTAAGTTGGCTGCATCAAAACTGAAAGACGGACCTCCAGGTCCTCCAATATTGGAATAGCGGTCAAAGAAGTCCTCGCTGTGGAATCCAGGCGTATATCGCATGGAGCTACGTGCAAGCGCCTTGACAAGCTCCCCGTGTGCGTGGCTAATGTCCTGCAATGTCTCGCGCTGATGCTGTACTGTAGCCCAGGCATACCGAAGCTCGCTCAGGAATTGCATCTCTTGGGAGAGGAATTCCGTCGCGGAGCTAAAGACATTGACCTCGCCCTGGCTTCCCTGCTGGTTGTAATGGGCTCCGTGGACGTGGACTGTTCCAGCCGTACAGACGCAATATCCTATGAATGCAGGCCAGTCGACAATTCCCGCCTGTTTGCCGAGTTGAATCAACTCCATGATAGCGTTGGCATGGAGAAAGCACATATTGGTAGCTTCAATCTGCCATGACTGGTGCTGACCTGTTTCGGCAAGTTCGGCTAGGTCGATGGGAAGGAATGGTCGATAGATGAGGCAGTGGATGAGGTGGTAAATGACCTTGCTGAGCAATAGTATAGTCGAGTCGGCTTGTCCAAATAGAGCTCCTAGGTTGGAGAAAACGTCTTCGGTTCCAGCGGCCCAAATGTCGAGGTCTTGTCGGATCTTGGAAATGGTCGAGTGGGTGTGCCAGGGGAAGTGGGAGTCCCCCTTGACACCACCCGCAGCCAGGTATCGATTTGTGTTGCCGAGAACGCGGGTAATATCGATGAGCATGCCCATGCTTCCCTGCGGCTTCTTGTCGCTACCTTGGAAATACTGGAGGTTCGAGCCTGTTTGAAAGAACTCTCCCTCAACTGGGAGCGAGGACGAGTTGGGAGACCAGGATGGGAGACGCAGCATAATGGTGTTGTCGCTAATAAGGCTCGGTCGCTTCGATCCCGTTGCTTGAAACCGATCAATCAAGTAACATGTCCAAAAGAGCCGACGCCGCATTTCCCGCTCAATTGGTGTCATCCTGGCCTGTCCATCCGTTTCCTTGTGGATCTCAAGAGCCATGGCCATGCCGGTGGCACTCGCTGGGTCTGGTCAGTATGCTTGGCAACGATCAAGGGCGATGTTGGTCCTTACTCATAAGCATGTATGCCCTCTTGCCTTTTCCAGTCGCAGTGAAAGCGCTGACAAGTAGCAAAAGTGCTTGGAGTCCGTCTATCGATGGCTCGTCGGTGTTGATTTCACGCCTAGCCCGAGCCGCCAGGTCCTCGCTAAGGTTGGCAGCTGCTTGGTATCCACTCGGGTCGGTTGTGTGTCTACTTCTCGGTCAGCTTAAGGATTCGCGCTATCAGATAGGTAACATGCCTTGCTGCGACAGCCGAAATAGCGAAGGAAAGGAATCTCGGCAGTTGGTTAAGTTGAAGTCGTTGTCGGATGGATGATTCGTCTACGATATAGTAAGGCTTGCCATGGAACCTTGCAAAGTATGTATCAAGCAAAACCTCGGCTTGAGCCGGAGGGGGGGATAAGTCTCTGCGAAGAGGTTAGTGATCAAGCCCAAGATACAAGACGACAAGGAAAACGAACCGAGCCGCTGGGGTGTGCGGTGAGAGGGAGGCCGTATCACCAGGAGAGGCGCGCACATCGACTGCGACGCGTTTGGTTACCGGCTCGCCAACCTCAGTACCTTGAGAACCAGATTCGGAGGCTTCTCTCTTTCCCGTGCCGGGCAAGTTTGAACTTGCAAGTGATACATCGTCTTCTCCCTTTTCTCTCAACTTTGCTTCAAGTCCGTCTACTCTCTTCAGAAGTGCTTCCAAGACATCTGTCTTTGGACCACGCTTCTTGGGCACCGCATCTGTGGATAAACTTAGCTTGGTTCAACAATGACCCTCACGAGGGCTAGAGAGTATCGCTAAATCGCCTTTCAAGCAGGCATCATGTAATAAGGTGTTGGCTCTTACCATAAACACAAGGGCATTGGAAAACTTGGCAAGCCTCGCAAGAAGGTCGAAGTCGGTTACACTTGATCTAAAGCAATGCCGGTTAGGATCACCGCTTTTGCGAATTTATGTTCCTGTCTTACCTTTCGCTTTCGGCAAGACTTGCAGTTCATTGATTCTCGTGGTTCATTGCTCATGCGACGGGTCGGGAGACGTTCAATACCAACTTGGGGCCGAGGAATGGCCACAGGATGGACTCCAGGCATGTGAGGAACGTTCATTGCGTCGTATATGGATGTAGTCATGTCTGAAGTGGTGGGGGGTAAAGCAGTCGATAGTCAAGGTCGTGGTTCTGTTGGTTGGAATGCAAGTAGAAAGTGGTTTAAAAAGAAAGACGACGAGGTGGATGTAAGACGAAAGAGGATGATGTAAAGCTCATAAGGTCAAATGATACTGATCATCCCCGGCGGCATCAGATGCAAAACACTTTTTATAAGGTAGGGTATGGTCGCAGTCCGGATCTTGACTTTGTGGGTAGCTGGCGTATTGTCAACGGCGATGAGGGTTGTGTCAACAGACAGTGCTTGGGATAAAGATGATGATATGCTACCAAGAGGCCCAGCAACATAGGTAGATAGAAACAAGCACAGAAATGGAAAGAGGAGTTCGAGCCTAGAAGTAAGGTGAGGCGTCGTAGAGATGGGACAGGATGGTACATGTTAGAGTGACTTGGGAGGCCCAGAATTGCACGACTGACCCGAACCCCAGTCGCCGGTCTCATTCTGGTCGTTGCCAATGTGGAGGTGGCTAGTGACAGGACCGGGGTGCGGGCATGAATGATGAGATGGTGGTGTCGATGTTGGGATGGATCATGGTGGGGAAACGGAGCTTGAGATTGGAGTCCCTTTGTGGCTCCAACGCTGTTTCTTGAATGCTAACTCTAGCCTGAGCCCGGCAGCCATGGTTCCCGCGAACAGCACAAGCATAATCTCTTTAAGGCATCTTGCTGGCGTCTGAACTAGCCTTGTCATTGGAGCGCCGAGAGGGGTTTGGTCAAGGGCGCATGGTCAATCACCCCCAATCGACAGGACAGGCTAAACCCCCAATGACGGACGGTACAGTACAGCAGTACTCGATGTAAGAAGTTATGGGCCCCCAACACAGAGCACCAAACCGGGGAACAGCATGCCCTGAAGCCGTTCGTCTTTGGCACTGGGCTTTATTAAGCGTACAGTTGCATTACCCCGAGGCATCTGTCGATCCTGTCTGCTTTTTTCCGCTCTCCGTTGATTAGATGCTCGACAGGCACGGAAATGTTGGCTCCATCTGGCACTGGGTGAGAGCGTAATGGAGGTGTACGTATTCGGTCTCACTCCTAAACGTCCTCGAGCCTGCCGATGGCTCATCCTCAAGTCACCCTGAAAAGCGGATTCCCTGCACCAGATTAGAGGTCTCATTGCCACCAGGTTGGCAAGGACTATCCGTACCTACGTACGTGTTGTGCAAGGGACGCCGGGCCATGCGGGTCCCAAGTTCCACGACCAGAAACTCGGGCTCTTAGCGAAAGCAGCAGGGGACAAGGAAGGCCGACAGCGATTAGGAAGCAATTCTTGTCACTGACGGTTGTTTGTTGTTGGCTTGTTTGGTTCTGTAACCGCCAGAGCGATAAGGTACCGCTCGATATGGAACCATGCCAAGTTGGCGTTGCCTAACCGTCCTCTGCAGTTTAAACTCTGTAACTTTTTCTCTCGGACTGAGCGAACGAAAAAGTATAGCGAAACAGGGGTAAAGGCAGTGTTCGTTGTTGTTCGGCTTGAGCGAAAAGCTGAGGCCAAACAGGGGCTTAACCAAAAGTCAAGGTCAAGGTCAGTGTCGGACCCAGGCCTACGGGTCTTCGGAGCTGTAGAAAGTGCACGATGCCCGTCGTAGCCTGAGTAAGGCGAGAAGGACAATGCACAGGATAGTTTCATTATCGTACGTGGAAGATTTCGGCAATGTTCCCTTGTGGACTAAGTCGAGTGTCAAGAAGAGGAGTAGAAGAGAATCTGAACGAGAATAGAATGAGAATGAAAATGGTCCAAGCTTGCTTCCGTTTCGTGCCTGCCGTCAATGCTTTGCTTCCATTTACACACGGTGTTTCCCATTACACATGGCAATGAATGGCAGGTACGTACAGCGCTGACCGTACCTTGCCTACTCAGGTATGTTAGCGGAGGCTTCGCTTAAGCATAGCGGGAACAGCGTTGTTTGGGGCTTGACTGGGGTGGCAGGGGGAGCAGGGCAGTTCCTGACAACTTTGACTGACAACTAGGTAGGTAGGTCAGGGTAGGGGCGGGGCGGAAGGGACGACAAGCTGGACAACTTTGATAGGTTAGAATGGCAGTTGATTGTGCTTTTTTGGTGAGCCTGAAACTCTAGAGGCAATCAGTGGAGTGTCCAAAAGGCAGGAACGGGAACACCTTTTTTTTTTTTTTACTTATGTCATCGTCGTTACTTGTTTGATCTTGGACGCGGTATCACCTTCACTTCCACTCACCTGCATGCAGCGTTTCAAACAACAATCGGTACATGCACATACTCTATGTGCAACTTCAAGCCAAGCCAACGATAACAACTGAATCAACCTTTCTCGCTTCCAATGTCATCAGACCGCTCGCCGAGATCCTAGTTACGTATCATCCCGACTCTTGACGGCTCAAGCTCAAGCTGGGATCCATTAACTAGATACAATATCCTGGCCCTCGTTATCAATACCATAACTCTCCTAAGGTACAGTGCGTTCGTTCCCGTACGGGCTACTACCTTGACGTTCTTAGCCCTTGCTCAGCCGTTCTGCTATATTCTAGACCCCTTCCAATGATGCTGCTAATCAATGGATCGAGTACTCACAGGGCCATTATCACGTCTGTCCATATCGTGCTATCTCCCGTCGCTGGGGACGAGATCTTCCCAAGTCCCTGACCGTGGGTCCTTCAGAGCCAGGCTTAGGCGAGTCTCCAGAGAACCTCCTTTCTCCGCCTTGAGGTTGTTCGTGGGCCTGCAGGACGTTTGCCCAACGGGAATTAATGTTAATTCCATCATTCTGGCTCTCAAAAGTCGGCCAAGCGACTAGCGGGTCAACGATATTAAATTCAACACCGCCTCTCGCCTTGTTCAAACTGCTTACCTACTTGCAACTGTGCGGCTGCGGCGGTTACGTAGCAAAACCTTCTATTTCTAGATGTGACAGCTGATAGCATTCCCATCAAATCTCCGAACTGGAAAACATACAATACCTACTTATCTGATGGTGACGTTCCAGCTCTACCAATGTCCCACTATGGCCGAGATATCCTCGGGTTAAGACAGCGGAGCCAAGAGGGGCTATCTGCAACAATATCTTGCCGAAACCATCTTGATGTCACAGGGCCCCTTTGAAGGTTTGCAACTATTATATCGATTTCTCTCTTCTCGTTTGTGTGCTTGCGACGATGGTGTTCTCGCCTTGACGCTGGTCAATAGGCTTGATTCAAGGTATGCATCACTATTGGTAGTACACAAAAGGGCTGACACGTTGGAGAATCAAGAAGGTGATACTGGACCTGCATATGTGGAGATATATCGGAATCTCGTGCAGTTACAAGGCTTGCATAAGGTGAACCAGTGGCGGTTTATCATACCCCATCTTGTCAATCATCATCAACATCCATTAGGTGATTTGGGTCAGTCCAGGGCATCCTTTCGATCTCTGCTGTGCTGGCACTATCCCAATTTACAAATTTGAAGTCACCATGAGGCTAACATCCTGGCTAGTCTCAGTATGTGGTGCGTGCTTTTCCTCTTCGATCCTCAAAGACGGGCCTACTCCCTGATTCAGGTCATGACTCCGACGAAACCCCTCCGAGTCGTTCATGGGTTTCCAAGAATCCTTGTCAATCCACGTTCAAGTGGCTTTCTCTGCCGCACCAGACCTCGCCTCGGCGCCCTAGATTGCGACGCTTTTGTGCACTAAAGCTGGTGTCAAAAGAAGTGCACGCTCTATCGTCGATGCCGAGCCTACTACATACGCTTTAAAGTTACACATTAAAGCAGCGTCGACAGACTAAACCCAACAGGTGCCAGACTTGCGAGTCGTGTGAGGCTTGCATAATCTCCCCCATCCATCAACTGTCAGCTCGGTGAACGACAAAGCTTGACACTATGGTTTTCTAGAAACGCATCAAGCGAGTCTAGCAATGCCGGCCTCCCTGCCCTTTTCGACTGTTCCGGATGTCGTCCTCCACTTTACCCCAGGTGTCCGATTTGTATCCGCTATTAATGGATGAACTCAGCTGTCGGACCATTTTCACGCTGTCTTGGGTGGCTTTCGTGTGCCTGAAGCTGGCTCACCTAAAGATGAAACCAACCGTGTCGTTGGGTATGGCTCAACAGGTGAAGTCATTCTCAAGGCACCTAGCATGATAAGCTGATGACGAAACTCAGCCTTCCTTGCAAACTCACATTACTGCCAATGGGGTCATGAACCTCAGCCAATCTTCGACCTTGTTAAGCTCGCCGGACTACCTCCGATGGCGGTCTATATATCGGTTTCGACAGCTTATAGAGGCAAGGTCCGACTGAACAAGCGCCCAGGAGTCCCATGTATCAACTTGCTAAATCATCACGGAGCGCCAGTGCGTGCCCTGTCGGTGAACCGCGTTGATCGACATCGCTTTGAACCTTCATATCGCGTTGCAGCACTAGCAGCGGCTCGCCCAACTGTTGTCTGAGATTCTTGGCTTTCAGGGATCTGTCAAAATGGACTACTAGGCGGGATGAAATGGCACACTGGGCTTGGGTACATGTGTCTCATATACAGTTAGCCTCTCATCCTGTCCAACATTCACAGTCTTGACAACCTCACATCAAGCTGAGAGAAGTTACTTGATTTGTTGCCGGCGTACTGGGTTTATTATCACCACTGGCGTTTTACGCCCGAGTTCGGCCAAAGCGAACAACGACTCCGGGACATACATCCGTATGGGTCACAAACTCATGATGGCCTTATTCTCCACCATACGGTGGAGGTTCTCCAACTCGCTTCCGTCCAGAACCCAGATGCCGTTGTCAGGATCATTCAGCACGGCAGTTATAGCAAGAAATCGTGTAAAGTCAGGGTCAGGCGAGCTCTGGAGAAGAATTTGGGCTTTGTTCTAGAAGTCGGTTCAGCTAACTGGCTATTTTCGCTAAGGCCATGGTCCTCTCTCTTGGGCATCGTGAAATGCTAAGCTACTTTCCGCTGGCTCACTCTCATTGAGTTTGCCGAAATACGTCTACAACGCAAAGCCCTACCTAGCTAACCACGATCGAAGGGTTTAAGGCCGATCAGAGACTTGTATTGTAAGGCCTGTAAGGCTTAGGTCCTCTCTGGACAACTCCGGTAAGGACATCTAGACGCCAAGTTGATTCGTCGCCGAGACATTGGATGTACTGATACCCGCTGGCAGGTCAAACACGTGCAGCTACATACTGACTACATAGGCGCTTGCGGTGCTCTTTGTACTTTGATATGTACCATTATCGTTCCTATCACATCCCCACTGGCCCCTTGGATCACGTTAATTTGATCTTGGCTTTGAGCCCAGTTGGAAGGTTACGCCAAGTCTGCTGAGAGAATGGGTCTTTTAGGTCTCCCAGAGACTCGACCTGATACATGTCAACTTTGTTTCTCTCCGAGACGTTTCGCCGAGCCCCATGGTAGCTCTCTCTCGCTCTGCGAGGCCCCCCATGTGTGAGTGGATTTGAAGTCTGGATCTCTTGCTCTGCAGCATTAGCACGTTTCTTTACACACGAGACGAGGGCTCTCTCCAGGGGAGAGGCCGGTCATCTGTGGCAAACAAAACCAATGCTGGCCCGCGTGAAGTGTCGCGGCTCCCCTGTCGAGGCATCTGCAAAGGTCCTCTCATCGTCTGAACTTACTAACCCTGGGAAAGCATGGTATTGTTTCGTTCATCCCAACTCCCAACCCTTGTACATTACATACACACAGCCACTTGGGCTCTTCTTTACTTTGTTCCGCACCCCCTATTTCCTACTTTAGGACCGATTCATCTGAGCCTTTGCCCCGAGGTTGCTACATCCAGATCTTTTCGGTCAAGGGGCCCTGAGATCCTCGCCTGGAGGACGGGCCAACGTTGATCGCTTCATGGCTTGCTGCTGTACGTATCGGCAAACCATACACCCTTTCTTTTGCCGTCTGCGAGTTTGTCGGTATTATCACGGGCGATGTACTTGATATATTTTGAACTTCGTCGAGCCTTGTCCGAGTGACAGACTTGTGTCAAGTAGGAAGAGTACCTTGCCATTCCATACGTACCCTTGTCACAATTAAACGTCCTTCATTTCCTCCATCTCTTGACAATCAAATGGCATCGGGGAGTGTCGTCCTGATCTCACACTACCACATTGTCTCATCTCAACATCCACAAACTGGGCTACCATTTCTCCCTGATACAGGCCATAACCGTTATCTGCCGGCGCAAAAAGCAACAACGTGGTTCGTGCCTTGGACAATCTGGGGAGCCTCCGGAGAGTTACAAACGCCCGGGCGAATTGGCCACAGGTTCCAGGCCAGGGTGGAAAGCCACCCCAACCAAGCGCCCTGAATCTCACACAGCGTCTAAACCCCATCTTACTCCCAGAGCCTGGGGAGGAGTATCCGTACTTGACTGCACAGTATGTACATACAGCATGCATTAGGGCCGTCGAGGTTTGTCGACAGGGGGGAGAGCAGATGAGGAGCTTGTGGAGTTTTCTGACAGGTCTTATTGCTTCTCCTTTGGTGAGTAATAAGTGACATAAGACTACGCAAATCGAACGAGATGAGGGCATCCCTCTCTGTTCGGCAGACAAATCTTGCCAAGGACATGAACCAGGCAAGGGGACGAGGATCATGAGACCGTTTAAACATGCACAGCACACACGACTCAAGAGATGACGACGTCAACGGTGGAGTGAATAAAAAAAGAGCGTTCAAATCTCGTCATCAACTTTGGGGCTTCGGCCATGTTTGCCAGAAGCGTCTATGTAATATTCAACTGACATATAGGTGATTTCCAGCCCACTGGTTCTCGTATATAAACCATGATCTTCATATCGTAGTCAATCTTGCATGGACCGTTCTATACTTGGGTGCTTTGTGGTCCATTGTAACTCAAAAACGAACCACAGATCCACGAGGTTCAAGGGGGTGTCATAAGCTTACTCCTATCTGTGCATGACAGCGGCCCTTGGGCGTGGTGGTGAGAAAGTCTCCCGCCGCAGCCGTTACAACAAGACCATAAAATACGGTTTGTATGTATGTAGCAGGGGTCTTGCTGCACACCAGATCGACGTCTATCGAAATGTAACATTGAGGTTACTCTCAAGAGTCGCTGGCCGGTTCATCTCGGCGCTTTCTAACCCGGAAGGCGATAAGCCTGAAGGTCGCCAAGACTCTTGATGGTAGACAACCATCAAGAAATACCAAGCGGTCTCGGTGGCATTCGAGCGCTTGGCGCTGCGAATCTTTGGTGGCGCGGGTGTACCGGGTCTTGTTCCCTGGTTCTGGCCGGCCTCATGGATATCTTTTGGCTTCTCCCCTAGACACAGGGGTCCTTTCGGTCCTGCAGCCTATTCCGTCCTCGGTCTGGCTTCTTACATGGGATGACCCAAACAGTGTGTGAAGCAGATTGGACTTGTGCGCCTTCTCCTTTTCCAGCGACAAGATGTTGCACCTTGGCGTTGGTGGTGATGATGTTTGGCTTTGTCTTTGCCAAATCCTGGTCAACCCCTTCACGACCCGAAGCGATGGCTTCCACTTGCCAGTCTCACGAAGCTGTAGGGCACATTCTGTCCGACAAGCAACCGCAAGCTTTCGACTGTTGTGAAAGCAGCGACATCGTCCGCCCCATAGGCGGCAAACCCATTCTTCTCGGCAATCAGACCTGGATCAGAGCTCTTCCTTACAGCTCCGTCAGCTAGATCAAGGAAGACCTTCTTTGTGTTGGTCATCCCCTTTGATCCAACCGCTCCAAACGCGCGCAGCAGCATGCCAACCAGATGGCTCTTATCTGAGCCCAGGGCGGACACAATGACAAAGGGCGCGCTGTCGTCGTCCACGGATCGAGCACGTTGTAGGCTCTCGAGGCTGATGAAGGGTTCGATCGGAGGTGCATTTCGAGCAAGGGCTGTAGGAGTGCGGAAACCGACGGTGTAAATCTTTGAGATCTTGAGGGCTCTCATGGCGAAGAAGACTGGAGCGGCGTCATCTGACGAAGGGGCCATGACAACAGCTGAACGACCGAAATATGCAGATGGGGCCAGATCGCGGGTAAGTGTGCTGAGTATGCCCCTCCATCCGGCGTTGTCGAATACCAGAGAAGTCGCTGATCCTAGGCCGGGTTGTCCGTTTGGCTCAAGTGAGTCACTCTGTCGTTGGCGTGGGCTTGATGGCATTGAGCCTGGGGAAGATGACCGAGACGAGACATCGGATTGAACCACGATGGTATCTACAACTCCAATGACACGAGCAGCCTCGGTCAAAGTTGGGCCGTTGCCTCCGTTTAATGAGGCAAAGAAAGGGCTGGTCTTGGTCAGTGTGTGATGTGGTACTCCTGGGTTGAGATATGCGCCGCCAAAGTGCTTCTGGTTGCACCACGCTTCCACGCTCCTGGGATTGTTTGGGTGTCGCTCGACGACTGTGAATTGGTGCGGAAGACCTAATTCGTTGATGCACTTCTCGTAGAATGGCGCCTGTGGCGTGGCGCTTCGCGACGATGTACTGTTGATTCCGTAGATGCGTTTTCTCGGCAACTGACCAAGAAGAGACAAGGCGGCATTGATCTCAGCCGCGCTCAACTGGCCAGGAGCGGCTATAAGAGGGAGGAGAGGATGAGTGATGGGAGTGAAGACAGGGTTCAGAGTTCTCGAGAACTGGCCGACCTCGCCCATGTTGACGGCGGAAAATGGTGGGGCATTAGGGTATTCGGCACGCATCTTGGAACGGAAATACTCAAGCTCAAAGTTTTCGTTGTGCTCGTTGATTATAGCAATCATCTTGATGATATCGGCGTAGGGTATAGACCTCTGAAATACGTCCTGGGCATACGCCGACGGCCACCGGAAGGTTCCTGAGAAGTCATGAAAGGCCGACATGATGCGCGAGTTTCCTCGTCGCTCGTACAGCTTCTTGCGAATTTCTTCGGGGAGCCATAGTTCTACGTCGATATATTCCACGCCCCACTGAATCGCACGATAGAGATACTCGTAGTATACTTGAGGGTTGTCCATTGGGAATCTTCCATTCTCTCTTATGCATCGGGTCGTAAAGATGATAGGGAGTTCCGTTCGCTGGCGGAGAAGCATAACCTGTTCACCAACATAGCTCAAGCTGGGCACTTCTGAATAGCTGCCATCGCTCAGAGGTTCTCTAAGTAAGTCGACACGGATCTCAACTGCATCTGCGCCCACTGTAAGGATATCGATGTTGGGTAGAGCAGCATGGACGTCTGGAAAGGTGGTGGAGATGAAGTAAGTTCTCGGCTTTGCCATGAGCGCTTCGTGGTGGTTGACCTGGCCCAAAGTAAACGAGATGAATCGAGCTAGATCGCGACGGAAGTAGGGCGATTCGGTATAGAGGAATTCGTAGTCGCAATGGGAAGAGAGATGGATGTCGGGAGGCATCCCTAGATTCACACAGTGAGTATTTATGGCAACGACGAGATCCTGATTGCGCGCAGCGACATCTCCTTTTGCCTCACTTGCTGCCACTCCAATGACAAAACCACAATCCTCAGCTGATACCTTGTCGAACCCATTTCTTATCCGACAGGGTTTCCCCAGCACCTCTGCAAATACTGAGACGATTTGTTCCTGTCCTGGTCCAAAGACGATAGCAACAATCCTGGTGTCGCCTCTTGCGGGTGTACCTCCAAAGGTGCTCTCATTGACCATGGCTGGGCTCGAACTCGGTCGGTCGATGTGCATAGCGCTAGGTTCGGTAGAGCCGTTTAAAGAGATGGATGGCGTCGGCGCCGGGAGGGGATCGGCTATTAGCGATTGAACGGCTGCCATCTTGTCCGTTCTTTTGTTGATACGATAGTTGATTTGATTTCCACCTCTTGAGCTCTGCTCTTAAATGTAACTTCAGGTAATCGATCTGTGACTATTCCCAATATCCTTGGCCAACCCAATTCGCATCACCACCAAGAGCATGCGCCTTCGATGCGCTGGTGGGTCTCTCGTTCAGTCGCAGGTACAGGGTTGTTTTTGTTGCGTGCGGTTGAATGCGTAGTCGCTCGTTTCTCGATATGGCTTTCGTATCCGGCGCGAGTGCAATCGATGCTTTCGAATGTTAAATCCTTCCAAATCGATCGATATTCCCAGACCCAAATTCGCTGTAGCAATAGTTCCTAAGAAAGAATATTAGGATTGAATCGATACGATACGATCAAGCCAAAGACGGTAGTGTTAGGTAGTGAGGTGATGCAGGCGTATGCGGACCCGGTGGGGATGCTCAAAGTATGGGGTAAAGGCCAAAAGAGCAGAGCAAAGAACGAGAGAGAAAGGAAAAGAGTGAGTAGGTTGAGGTTGGGAGGTGAGGGAAAGAAAAGCAGCAACTAATCAGAAGAGAACTCAAGAAAAGAGAAAGAAAGGTACCTTCTGGGGCTATAAGGCGCAGCGCAAAGCCAGAGCAAAGCCAGAGCCAGCGCAGCGCATAGACGAGACGAGACGAGACGAGATCGAGGTCTGGTCTGGTTAGAAAGGGAAGCGAAGCGATGCGAAAGAGACAGGCGGCCGAGTCGCTAGAGTGCCAAGCGATGAATATTTGACCGATGGGATGTTCAGATAGGGCACGGCCGGGGCGAAACAAGGGACGGGATCCCTGGCAATACCAGATGGAGCTGATGGAGCTGACGAACTGGGCGTAGGAGAGGATCAACGAGACTGGCTGAGACCGGGATGTGGGTAAACTGTGAGTGTTTTTGTTGGTGGAAGGGAGAGAATCAAGGCGGGCGGCGTAGCCGTGGGTAATTGTTCCACCACCAAAAGGGCGAGTTTTTGACTGGAGAAGCCGAGCTTGTCAACCGTAGATTTGGGACAAGGAGGCGGCGTATCTTATCTAGGTAGGTAAATAGAGGATAATAGGATATTAGGATATTGCCGAAGAAAAAACGCCCGTAGAATAGAAACCATGTAAGGATGTAAGGTTTGGGTAGAGTTTCTTGGCCATAGATTATACTATATTGCAGCTAATGCAGTTGACTCGATTCCCCGTTGCTTTACTTGGATTGCGTGGCAGAAACTGATCGACGGCGGATACAGTTTCATTCCCAACTGCCAGGAAACCTCTGATATTACCTTGCTAGGCATAGATATTCCTCGTGGGGGTTTTGTACGAGACTTGGGGTTTGTTTCGGTCACCACATTTATTCCCGATCAACTAAAGTTGTCCTATTGTCCTCCAGATTAACAGATCGTCCACTCTAAAACCTACCTAAACCCCCATTATCCTACCTATGCTATGGATACTATACTATACATGTCACGACGTTATCAATCACACACAAACCACCCCTAAAGCGGCCGACCCATGGCCACGAGACGCAGACACTAGCCATCTGCAGTGGACGGATTATTTGGGGGCTCCCAGGTTCCAAGAACGGGCATATCGTCCTACCTTTTTTCTCACTCTCTTTCCTGATTCTTTACAAGAAGGAAATGCTCACTTTGATCCAATTCACTCCACACAAGATGGAGAGAAAACGCCACATGGGGGGGTTGGAGGACGAGGTGGGGGGATCAAGGGTTGAAAGCTATGGACTTTTGATTCTCCATGACTCGTGATAGATGGAATTTGGGGCTGCTCTACTATCCACCAATCGAATATCAATAGCCCCCCGCAGACACGCTTTAACCTTTTCTTTGAATTCGGTTCGCGGTTGTTTCGAGTCCTTCCAGTCAGTCCCTAACCTTGTACTTTGTTTCAAAGGCATGCCATGCTCAATATCAGGATATGCCATTCCCATCCATCAATCAACCAACACCAAAACAAAACAAAAAAACGTAACAAGTAAAACACCAACGTCTATTATTCAGGGGCTATCAATTCAAGGCGAACATTATTTCCTCTAGCCCTGCCTACCTCGCCCTGCCTTGCCATCGCCTAACTTTTTAGCTACTACTATCCGTACTACGCTCTTTATTAAACTGGCGTGATCCATGGATCCATCCATAATAGCGTATCATGGGATCTTCGTTTTCGCCATGAAATGGATGTTTCGGTAGCATGCGGACGCGCAATAAACCGGCAGACAGCAAAATTGCCCGTCGACCAATGTTGCTACATTACGTTTCCCCATCGGTGGATAACGTCTATCTTAATTATTCCAGCCCCTACTCCCTACGTAGTACTTACCTAGCGCATGGATCCATCCTCACCTCAGAGCATAGGCATCATGAAGCTTTTACGGGAATGCAATCTCCGCGACCTGTCACTTCCCGGAAGTTTGTTTCTTCCTTTTTTCTTTACTTGCAGAGTTTATTTGAGATACCTAAGTTAGTAACCTGGTCTTTGACCCTTGGAGATTTGCAGGCACGTTTACCACGTCTAGTTCCAACAAGACATAGACGTGTTTTGAACCGTCACTCTTCCCGATTAATTATCTCGTACGTAGTCAGATTCTTATTAACTTGCATCAAACAAGACAAGGGAATATATTCTCCGTGTGGCTGACGCGGATATTTTTTTTTTTTTTTTTTTTTAAAAAAAAAAAAAAAGTTCCCTAACGTCGTATTGTTTCTTGCCTTGAGTTTTACAAGGCATTAAACTCAACTCAGACGATCTCAGCATCGGAACTCTAACTTTCCGGGGACTCGTTACAGATTGATGAAAAGAATATGCCCCCATCGTGTTTCGTCATTCGGCAAGGAACTCCGACCCCATATCGGTCCCTAAGCCAAGCTAAGCTGAAGCAAAAGCAATCCCCCTTAAACCCAACGGCTTGTCATGGTACGGGTAGTTAGTTAGTCCACGAATGAGATCTCTGCCAAACCTCTCAAAGGCTCTTGGCACGGTGAGTGATCGAGTGGATCGACGACTTCAGTCTTCAGGTCTCTGCAATGCAATCCCCAATTCTCAAAAGTCGCTTGTTTAATTGGCTTCTGATACGAGCTCGCTATCGTTTAACATGCCGCATACATCCAATGGCCACCAGGGCAGTGACAGTCAACAACTTGGCTTTTACTTGGCATTGAGCTAGGTATGCTATGTCGACCAACAGGTTGGTCAGCGACTAATAGTTTCGCCGAAGCAGCAGCATCGTTTTACAATTTTCCACCTTTCGGAAGTTTTTATCGTCTCATGGTCTTGTATCACCATCATGAACTTTGGTTGCGTGTCTCAGTCAGATGAGTGAGAAGTATCATGTGTATTAACGTTGGATGAGCGTAAAAAAAAAAGGACACGATGGCATCATCTCAATCTCGCTAACTTCTTCCATGTTGACCAGCTCAAGAGAACGAGAACGAGGACGCTCATTTCTGAGACCAGATACCAACCATGTTGCCTTCAGTATCGATCACACGAGCAAAGTATCCCATATCCCCTCCGATGGCCGTCTTGGGACTTGGCACGAGTTAGCCGTTTGACACGCGAAAAATTGAGAATGGGATGGCGCACTCACATGGCAGTCTTGCCACCAATCGCATTTGCTCTATCCAGCGCCTCTTGGCAGTCCAAGACGCAGAAGCTGGGCAAAACAGGTAGCGCAGCTGGCCGGTCCGGTTTGTTGTTGATGACATGATAGGGCTCGTCGTGCTCGAGGAGGGCTCCGTGGAGAGTCTTGCCCTTGTTGAAGAAGTACATGCTCTTGACGCAGTCGCCAACGGGTTTCTGTGGTTCTGGGACAAACTCCCAACCAAATAGCTCGGTGTAGAAGTTTTTGGCTCGAGGGACGTCACGGACTGGTACTTCGAGCCAGCAGATCTGGCCGAGAGCTTCCTTGATGGAGGTCAGTTTTGGTGACTGTATATGGGTAGGTTTGTATTGCAGTAATACCTGAACCAAGTTATCTTCACACATGTTGGTTATACGATTGTATCTTTTCAGGATATAATAATGGGTTGTCCTCTTTTGAGTGTATACAAGGCTTCTTGTCTCTTGTTCTGGCGTTGCCGGGCCCTCGATTTATACTCAACACCCTCAGCCGTTAACGCCTTTCATCATCTCATTGCTGAGCCAACTCCTAGTTTCTCAATTCCATTCATTTGAACCAGATTTTCGTCAGAGGCGACTGTTGCCTGAACATGGCTTGCAATGAAACCAATGATTCCCCTGACATCTGAGACTAGGGCACATGACCTCGCGCTCAGCTCGCGCCAGGATCCCACGATAAGTCGCGCCACGTCGGGTCGATTAGTGAACTATCAACGTTGTTTGAGCAATCTACGCCATGGCGCCGTAAGACGGGTCAATTAATGTCGCTTTGTTTGCTTGGCGACTTTCACCTCGTCACGCAGTCCAGGAAAAAGATGGCACACCAGACCAGCCAGATAAGAGTACTATTAGGTCTATCTACATAGGATTAGATTTGTGGTATTAATTCTTAAACAATTTATGATACTGTCTGTATCTAAATTTAGGTATATGTTTCGAATATTTACTGAAATACATGTCTACTCAAGATAGTCAGGCACAGTTACGAGATTAAAATCTGCTTTGCTGATGCTATTAAGGGCTTGAATGTCTCCATTCTCTGCTGAACCGCCTGCGGGCCTGGCCATAGTGGCATCGTTAAGAGTTAGTAAAATTGAATGTAACTTTTGGATCAAGCCGATCCTGGCCTCCATGTCAGTCTAGAACCACATTAGTCAATGCAGTGGTGTCGTGAGTTTCATGGTATCCATGCGTCAAGGCATGTTAATGTTTGCTTTTTGTTTGCTCAGCGCAGACCAAACGTAATATGCACATTTCAGGGGAAATACGGATACAGGCACACGGCTGAGCGGGCATTCATCAAGTCTCATTAACCTTGTCATATTATAGGCCATACCGGAAAGATCGAATAGCTAACTCCTATACAAGATCCCTCGACAATATTTTTTCAATGTTTGTCTGTAGGGTAACATGCAGCCAAACAGACTCGAGCCCTGGGAATACCGTTTGGAGAGATTGTGACTCAACATGAACTACCCTGACCACCTGCGAGAAATCACAAACGGTGTCTTGTTTGTACGTTGTTTGTTGGTACAGAGATATCAGTTAAATTAACTTACTCTTAAAAGGTATATATGAACATGAATCTATCGTACATAGGTACCTTAGTAGCATGGGGTTTATCTGCTATCGCTGATCCACTGAAGCTCCTGACCTAATGCAGCTCAGAGCTCTCGCCCCATAAATGCCATCCACGGCCAATCAAACACGAGGAAACTCGTCGCAGCACGTTCACGCGCGTCATACCTTCCCTGACTATCCGTTGCTGGGTCGTCGTCTCTTTGGAGATTGTCGCAAACCCTTCCTTTCCATTTACTCAACTCAACTCATCTTTCGATAACCTCATCTCTAAACAACCACAAACTTCATCTTTCATCCAACGAAATTGCATATTAACTGCGTTATCAATTATCTCTGTCTATCCTGGCATCATCTCACCCGAGTCGCAATGTCCGACCATAAAGACCAGTCGGCGTCCATCGTTGATGCCGAGGCCAACACCATCGACGAGACTCAAATGGCCGAAGATGATCAGCAAGCCGAAAACACGACTAGCACTCCCGAAGAGGTTCCAGATTCTGTCACTGTTGACGATGTAAAACCTGTCGAGGAAGCAGAGTCTGCCACTATAACCCCAGCTGTCGGCACTCCCAACGTTGATACCCCCAACACCGACTTCCTTATCGCCAACGACCAAGATCCTAATTCCAAAAAGGTCACTCTTGCCGACCTGTGCGCTAAGGGCGCTGCTTTGTACGGCCAGAGAAACTACGAAGAGGCTGCCGAGGTATTCTCCAGAGCCAGCATTCTGCAAGCTGATCTCAATGGCGAGACGTCTCCCGAGAACGCCGAAATCCTCTTCCACTATGGTCGCAGCTTGTTCAAGGTTGGCCAGAGCAAGAGTGATGTCCTCGGAGGTCCTGCTTCTTCCGATAAGAAGAAGAAAACGACCAAGAACAAGGCCGAGAAGCCTGTCCAGACTGACGCTGAGCAAGTGACGCAAGAAGGTGTTGCCATTGTTGCCGAGGAAAAGGATGGCAAGAAGAAAGCAGAAGAGGCCAAGACGGATGGCGACGCCAAGAAACCATTGTTTCAGTTCACCGGCGACGAGAACTTTGATGAGTCGGATGACGATGAGGTACGATCCTTGACCACCATCATTGGATGATATGTGCTGACCTTCCACTTAGAACGCTGCCGAAGGTGACGAGGACGAAGAAGAGGAGGATGACCTGGCCACTGCCTTTGAAATTCTCGACCTTGCCCGAGTGTGCTATTTGAAGAAGCTCGAGATTCTCGAAAACGAGGAGTCTGAGAGCGGCAAGGGCAAGGAGGCTGCAGAGGGCGATTCGCCTACCGTCCGGCACGTGAAGGAGCGTCTCGCAGACACTCACGATGCCCTCTCGGAGATCTCTCTCGAGAATGAACGGTACGCGCAAGCCCTGAAAATATTTCGGCCATACCCTAACTCCTACGTTTCTATAGATACCCCAATGCCATTGAGGACGGCCGAACTTCACTCAAGTACAAGCTGGAACTTTATCCTGAGGAGTCGGAGATCATTGCTGAGGCTCACTTCAAGCTTTCGCTGGCCCTGGAGTTTGCGTCTGTAACCACACCTGGCGACGACGGCGCAAACACTAAACGAGAGGACATGGACCAAAACCTGCGCGACGAGGCTGTCAAGGAGATGGAGCTGGCCATCAAGAGCTCCAAGCTCAAGCTTCAGAACAAGGAAGTTGAACTGGCTACTATGGCTTCTCCCGAGGATAACGAGCTCGCGCGAAAGTCTATCCAGGAGATGAAGGAAGTGATTAGTGATATGGAGCAACGAGTAAGTCGCGGAACTGATGCTGGTTTACTTACAGAACTTCTCTTACTAACACTTTATAGCTTGTTGACCTGCGCAACGACCCTATTGACGCCAAGGATATCTTGGGTGCCGATGCTGGCCCCATTGGCGGTATCCTTGGTGCTGCCATTGGCGAATCCGCCGCCGAAACGAAGGCTCGTGTCGAAGAGGCCAAGAAAACTGCCACTGACCTCAGTGGACTCGTCCGCAAGAAGAACAAGGACACCTCAACCGCAGAACCCTCAGTGGCACCTGGAGCTGAAGCTAACGGTAAGCGAAAAGCAGAGGAACCAGCCGAAGACACTGAAGCCAAGAAGACCAAGGTTGAAGTTTAGGCATACCCGCCGACTTCACCTCTTGGTTGGAGACTGCAGCCGGACGTCATGCATGGAGTTTGGGGGTTTTCATGTCTCGAAAGACAAACCAAGGATCGATTGGCGTGCGATCAGAAAGGATGGGATCAAAAACCGCCAAGAAGTACCTCAGGTACGCGGTAAAGATGTAAAACTACAAGTGTTTAATGTACGATTAGTTACGAGGGACTTGATTTGACATAACGGACAATTCTTGACAAAAGTGCTATATGGCATGGCTGATACGTGAAAATAACCACCATAATATCATAAATGAATCACAAAGAGAAAGACGAAAGAGATATCGACATGCATCAAACATGAAAGTGCGTTTCTATTACGAATCGCTCGCAAGCCATGTAAACACCCCCCATACATACTTTTGACACTCCTATTCCCAACCAAAGTAGTAATAAAGGAAAACCCAAATATCTCCTCCCATATATCACTACTACTACAACTTGTAGTTTCCACTCGAAGCAATCTTTGCAGTCTTTGCCTTCTTGCCGTCCACGTCGGTGATCTCTCCCTTGCGGTTGATGACCTTAACGCCACCCTTTTTGAGGTCGGCGATGGTGTCGCGCTGCATCTTCGCCCTCTTGCTGACCACCTTGTTGCCGTCGACACCGCCCGCCTTGCGCACGCGCTCCTTCTCGCGGCGGCGTCGGCGCGCCTTGTCCTCGCGCGACATCTCCTGGCGAGCGACGGGCAGACCGGCCTTGGTGACGACCTCGCCCTTGGCGGCGTCGTCGGTGGCACCGGCCTTGTAGACCTCCTGGGGAGCCATGCGGCTGCTCTCGCCGGCGACGCCCTGGGCTGTTGTGGGTTGGGCGTCTTCCATGGCGACTGTGGCGACGTCCGCGACGACGGAGAGAGAGGGCGCTGCGGGTTTAGGCTTGTAGTGCCATGAGCTGAGAGCGTCGAGGCGCGCGCTGACGTCCTTCCACATGGCTTCTACCTCCTTTTCCTCGCGCTGGAGCTTCTCGTCTGACTGGCTGACGTAGTTATCCGGGTCGGCGTTCTTGACTTGCTCCTCCTCGTAGATCTCGGCCAGGCCCTTTGCGGCCTTTGTATCGTCAAGATCGACGAGGCCACGACGGGTGCCGGCCGCTGCGCCCTCGGTATCGGGACGTCGGCGGATGACCTCGTCGAACTCTTGGGCGAGAATGCGGCGCTTGATGAGATCCTCGATGCTCTCGCTGACTTCGGGGGTGATGACGGGCACAGGCTTGCCGACGTGCTCAAAGTCGAGATCCTCCTCGAGGAGGGAGTTTACAGGACGGTCCACAGCAGCGGCTTCACCTGAGAGTGTCCATTCACGCTTAGCCACAGAGGCAGCCTCCAGTTGGCGGATCTCCTCAGCGAGCTTGGCCTGTCTCCGCTCGTGAGCTGAGCGTCGCGACTTGGGATCCCCGGCGGAGACGTCAGAGAGGGCATCGTCCGAGTCTTCTTGTTCCGACTCGTCATCGAATAGGTCCCTTCGAACATCGGCCATTGCTCTCTCGACATCGGCGTCGTTTGGCTGCTCGGGCTCGAACTTGACAGACTTCTTGGGCTTACCACCCTTGGATTTCTTGGCAGGTGGTGCAAAGAAATCCTTGTAGTAGACCTCGTTGGCGTTGAGATCGTTGCCCTCATCATCCACAGGCTCATCCATATCCATAGCCTCATCTTCACTGTCGCCTTCTGGGGCATCGAGAGCCATATCTCCAAACGTAGGACCGCCCTCCTCCTCATCGTCGTCTTCGTCTTCTGAAGGTGGCTCTTGAGCGGCCTTCTTGGACTTTGAGCCTGTCTTTGGGGGAGCTAAGGGGTCAGCATCCCAATTGATCTCCTCGTCATCGCTTGCTTGATCTGTGTAGGGATCACCCTTTGCGTCCTGCTCCTCAAACCATTGCGTTTGTCTGTTGAAGTCGTCGATAGAAAAGAAGCCGTCATTGAGGCCATCAGGATCCTCGACGAACTCTTGTGCTGGTCCGTCTACTTCATCTTCATCTTCATCATCGTCTTCTTGGTAGTCATCTCTGCCTTCTTCGATTTCCTCATCTTCCTCGTCGTCTTCCCAATCGTCTTGTCCGTTTTCAAGTGCCTCGTCTGCTGATATTTGTTCTTCGTCCTCTTCTCCAGAAACATCCTCATCGCTTTCATCGTCTGAGTCAACTTCAAAGCCATCCTCTCCAAATTTGAGAACCTTGGAGTCTGCTGCATCAGCGCCATTGACCGCGATCTCCTTGCGCTCCTCTAACTCAGCAAGCGCCTCCTCGGAGTACTTCAAGACACCACCAATAATCCTCTTGGCTTGCTGCCACACTTGCCCTGTCTCAAACCCGTCAACGTATACCTTGCGCATCTTGAGGACATCTTCGTTTCCGCCAGCGCCACGCTTGCGCTTCCGGTTCTCCTTTAGCCTCTCCTGCTGCTCATCGCCAACTTGCGAAGCAAAGCCCTCGAGGGTGTGCTTGACGAGATTGAGCGAGTCGGTCGGAATTGATGCGGTCGGTTGAAGAAAAGAATGGCGCTTGTCGTCGGCGAGGCTCTCGAGAAGCGCCAGGACGTGGCCGTTTGCGAGAGAATCGTGAGCGGCCATTGCGGGCGGCGCGGCAGTTAAGGTGTGAGAGGTAGAGGTGAGCGATGGCGACGTCTGGACGGCCATGCTCTGGTGTGAATTATATAAGCAGAGCTGAATTGCACTGCTTCTTTACTACCTTGGACAAAAATGTGCTGTTGATGAATGTAGTGATATTTCAGTTGAGTTGAAGCTGAAAAAGTTCGAGACGGTTGATAGCAGGAAAAAATTTGGGAGAGTAACGGTTTCGCCCCGCAGAGTCCGCTGTAGAGGATAGGATTTGGGTGCTATGATTGGTCAATTATTCAGTGCCATGTCGCGATAAGAGATAAGGTAAGCAATGAACTCTTCAACGCTGGGAGAGAAGGGTCGTTCAAATAACATATTTAGTTTAATTCTGGTATGCATAGTAAAAAATAATGATAATAATAATGTTCAAGGCAAAGAACAAGCATCTAATACTGTACTCTTTAGTGACTTCAAATCTCACCATCCCTCCTGGCTTATCATAACCATTGCCTTGCTTTCAAGAGTATAAACCCATATCATCCAACTCCCAGACACTAACTGAGGTACCTACCTCCCATACCGCACCATGAGAAACCTGTATACTCATCCATCTTCACCTAACCCAAAGGCAAGAACGATAAAGCTAGTTACCTCTCCGACCACCAGTGCTCATAAGTGTGATTTTCTGTTTCTTCTTCTTCTTGCCACCACCACCACCACCACTAGCACCACCACTAGTGCTTCCTCCCGCTCCGCCAGCATTGTCTGGACGCATGCTGTTATCCACCGCCTCAATAGCTTCTATCTGCATAGCAAGATCAGCAGTATCAAACAAATCCTCATCTCTAAGCCACCCGTCATCGACGTCCGAGCTTCGCACAGGTGCCATTTCAGGTGATCCATTGATTACCCTTGTACCCCAAACAGTTCTCTGGGTCGATGGGCTGGTAGACATTTCGGCCAATGTCTCGAATCCCGGTCGAGGATCTGGGGGTGTGGTGCCAGAATGACCGCTCAATGGCTGGAACTCCTCCAAATCCATCCGAGGGGCACTGTCATCCTCTAATGGCGTGGGTAGCCTCTGATATCCAGTTGTCTTGCGCATATTTGCGGCTTCAAGTCGCTCGGCTTGAAGACGTTCTCGCTCTTCCTGCGTCTCTTTGTCGCGGTTACGTCTCCGTCTCCGCTCAATTTCACTCGAGAAAGATGCCAGCGTCTCTGCTGGCACAATATCGGTCCAGTCGCATTCCAAAAAGTTTACAACACACCCACGAGGAAGATGTCCAAGATATTTCGCCCTTCGGCGCATTGCGTCATCAACCACATGGCCAGTGGAGATGTGCTCAACACGAGGAAGCAGTGTAGAGGGGAAGGACGAGAAAGATCCGTATTTCGTCTTGAGGATGCGAATGTCGAGTGGCGAAAGATATAGGTGCGGTGGAGAACTGTAAAAGTAAAAGTCGGCATCTGACGACGGTTTTGCTGTTGCAATTGAGCTCTCAGCAACATGTAGCTCTGCCAACTTCTCTTTGGCAGTCGTAATCGCTCGGATCGCTTTTTGAGACCCCTCATCAGTCTGCCCGAAGAGTGTCTCATCTTCCTTGGCTTGTTGCTCCAATGCGGCAATCTCCTCATCATACTGAGCTATCATGTAATCGGTGGTGCCTTTCATCATGCGAGCATAGTCGAGAACGTTGGCAGCAAAGTGCCAGGGAATGTCATCTCCCGAATGAAGCGCCTCAGAACCACTTTCTCGTGGCAGTGCCATTGTCGAGTTTGCGTTTCGTGCCATCAATCGCAAGACGACATCGTCGCCAATTCGCGGAAATGGACTTTCCTGTCCCGCATAAAACCGAACAGGTCGTACATCTTGCATATAGATCGAGTCCTCGCAGATTGGACATTTCTTCCACCGAGGCCCTCGTCCCTTTGCTTCATCCTCACTCGAAACTGAATTCATGAATCGAATAAGACATGGCAAGCAAAATATGTGCCCGCATTTCGCCATCCGAGGTGCCACAGGCTCTGATAGACAGATCGGACATGATGAACCCTGCGACTCGCTTGAAGCAATAATTTGCATCACAAGAGACCAATCCAGATGTGTATCGGCGTCTGTCGCCTGCTTGCTATATGTACCTTCCGGCGAGAGAATGAAACGATAATTGGCATGGACGTATCTAGCCTTGTCAACCGCATGGTATCCGGACCCAGGTCCCCACGTGGGTGTTCGTCGATAAGACCTCGAATGATTATGATGTTCTTGTACCGGACGTGGCATTGAGTAATTAAGTAAATGGGTAATCGAAGTCTGGCCCCGTCTGCTGTTTGGGTTTCTGAAAGCTCTCAGTTCGGCCATCGCATCTTCGTCATCGGGACCAGTATTCGATCTATCTCCGAGTCCGGGTCGGCGTTGGGTTCGGTGCTGCTTCCGAGAGCCTTGGGCCTTTCGAGGCATCGATTGCGAGTAAGACGAGCCGGCCTGTGATGGTCGGCGAGATGACTCAAAGCTCGAGGTTGTTGGTCCGGCTTGGATGGCCGGTGAATTCGATGGTGTAGGGACAGACTTTCCCACGTTGGAGGTAGAGGGATTCATGTTCGTAACAACCGTGGTGTTTGAAATCTCAGCCCCGGATGGCGAGACAAAGGATGGTTCGATTGCTTGCGATTTGTCTCCGGTGGCGGGAATTGACACAGAGCTTTCAGGGTGGTTGTCTGGCTAGGGAATGCCGCCGCTCGACTGCGAGGGCGAGCCTTGAGCACTGCTAGGGGTAGGTAGAAGGTATAAAGATTGTATTTGCCGAAATAGTTGAGATGGAAAGGGTCAAACTAGGATCACGAAGGGGTCCAGCTGGGACGGACCCCGTTGATGGATGGAGGACGGAGGTGGATCGAGCGAGTCACCGGCGGGGCAAATCGTGACGGAGTTGGCTCGGCGGCGCAGGGGAATTGGCCTTACCGGCTTCAGTTCGTCATTGAGCTTACATAAATATACAGTTAGTCAGCATCTTGATATGTCACATGACCGTCGGCAAAATGGTGGCCAGTATCAAGATAGGCCATGAGGCAATCCAAATTTGGTCGAGGTATATCCAAAAAAGACTTTCTTTCTTTTGAGCTGACAGGAGCTATCATACATGAATTCCGGTATCAATCAAAAGCATGCATAAAAACTGACTATGAATTAGGTATATGACGGAGATCCACGCCCTCAGTGATCTCAACCACTCTCCTCTTCCTCATGGATCCAGGGGAATCATTGATAAACGAAGACACCAACCGCAACAAAAACAGAAATAACCCATGAGACGTTTCTGACAACACAAGATCGCAACATTAGTGTATATGTCTCTTTCTCATTTATTTGTCCGACAGCTTGTGCTTGATCTTGCTGAAGATGGCGCTCAGTCGGTTCTTCTTCTTCTGGCCGGTAGCTGTTGAGCTGCTACCGTTGGCTGAAGGAGCTGTCTTGGGTTCTGTGGCCTTGGCTCCGTTACCAGTCGCGGAGGAGCCGTTTCCCGTTGCCGTGGTGCCGTTGCCGGTTGTCGAGTTGCCGTTACCAACCGCAGGGGTTTCTGTCTTGGTCTCAGGCTGGGTCTCCTCCACCCTGGGAGCTTCAGTCTTGGGCTCTTCAACCTTGGGCTCTTCAACCTTGGGCTCTTCAACCTTGGGCTCCTCAGCCTTGACCTCCTCGGGTTTTGTCACGGACTCAGTAGGCTTGGTCTCCTCAGGCAGAACAGCAGCGGGGGCAACAGACTCAGAGGTGGTTGGTTCAGGCTTAGTCTCCACTGGTTTGGCCTCATCAACAGCAGGAGCAGGCTCTGACTCCTTGAGAAGCTGGGCCTCAACTTCCTTCTTATTCTCGACAGCCGAGCTGCTAGCAGCAGCCTCGGGGCGCTCACCGGCCTCCACGATGGACTCCTTGACCTCAGTGGGCACTCCAGGAGCAACCTCAGCAGCCCGCGACTCATCGACGGCAGGAGCAGGCTTAACTTCGCTCAAAAGCTCAGCTTCAACCTGCTTCTTATCCTCGACAGCCTCAGTGTTGGCGGCAGCCTCAGGGTTCTTACCAGCCTCGATAATAGAGTCCTTGACCTCGACGGGAACTTCAGGAGAGACCTGCTTGGGTTGCTCGGTAGACTGCTCGACAACAGAGTCGTAAATGCCAGAGACAGGCTTAACCTCTTTGAGGAGCTCGCTCTCAACCTCCTTCTTATCCTCAACAGCAGCGGTGTTAGCCGCAGCCTCAGGTGCCTTGCCAGCCTCGATAATGGATTCCTTGACCTCGGTAGGAACCTCGGGAGAAACTTGCTCCCGAATCTGCTCCTCGTTCTTGGCAGCCAAAGTATCCTGCGCAGCAACGGGAAGTTTTTCCTTAACAGTGTCGGGGAGGTTCTTGTTGGCGGTGTCGGTGATGGTGTCGGCAGCACTGTTGATCGCAGGGCCGGCCTTCTCTTCCACAGTCTCCTTGGCAGCGAGACCGGCAGCAATGACAGCACCTCCGGCAGTAGCGGCTAGAGCGGCAAGACTGGTATCGGGAGTGTTCTCTGACTTTTCAGTACCAACGCCAGCAGTTCCAACCGAGGTAGCAGGAGCCTCAGGGACGGTACCCTTCAGCTCTTCCTCAACCATGGTCTTTTCCTTGACCTCCTCGTGGTTGGTGCTAGCCTCGGGAACAGCTCCAGCCTTCTCCTGGCTCTCCCTCACAACCTCAGGAACGAAAGCACCGTTGGACTCGAGAGGAACCTGAGCTGCGAGGCCGGCGGTAGTGGATGTGGGAGCTGCGGAGTTAATGGTAACATCCTGCGCGCCAAGAATGGGCAGGCTGGACTCGGGGATGGTGTTGGAAGACACGGGGGGAAGCTCCGTCTCAATGCCGGGGTAGGCATCGCTCTTCTCGTAAGAGTCCTTGTCGAGCTTCACGTACTGATCAGTGCTCTGAGCAGTGACAGACTCGGGGATCTTTTCGCCAGGCTCAAGCTTAACGGGGTTGCCGGCACCCTCGGTAGCGGGCAGAGGGTTGATGCCAATAGGCTTATCGAGCTCGTTCGCAGGCGTAGCAGGGAAGCCGCCGGGGATATCAGAGGGGGTTTCAAGAGGCAGCTTCTCGTTTTGGTTATCCTGCTCAGATGTAAGCGCTCTGGTAACCTTGTCTTCAGTGACCTGTTCATTAGCTACCTTGTCGTCCACAGTCTTGGACTCAGTGGTCTTGTTCTCAAAGGGTTGTTCGCCAGCCATTGCAGCAGTTGTAGATGTGGGAGTCACAGTGTTGAGAATAGCGGCGGCGGAGCTTTGGCTGGTAAGTTGGTCGGGAGTAATAAAGTTGTTGACGTTTCCCTCGAGATCAGGTTCGTTTGGTGCTGATTGATTGATGATCCAGTTACCGTCGACGATGAACTAGATTAGATGATTGTGAGCGACAATTTCTACAGTGTTTGCGACAAGTGTGTGAGTGTGTAAGAAGAGCAATTGGGTTCAAAAGAGGGGACGAGGTGAGTTTAA
Organism: Fusarium guadeloupense; assembly: GCA_021655865.1. Taxonomy (NCBI): domain Eukaryota; kingdom Fungi; phylum Ascomycota; class Sordariomycetes; order Hypocreales; family Nectriaceae; genus Fusarium; species Fusarium guadeloupense. Next base: position 92,985 of record JAJJWM010000281.1, on the reverse strand, counting down.
TGAGCTGAGCTGCCCGGTGCGATGACGAAGGGGGCCCAGCGGAGCTGAAGAGAGCAGGAGCGGGTCGGAAATGCAGGCACACTAGCGAGCAAGCAAATCAAGCGCTGACTTGAAAATGCGCCTTGGCACCTCAGTAACTAATGTTCCAAGGGACCTTTGGCTTTGCGCATTATCCCCTTTGTTGCCCAGCGCCACAGAAGTCGACTGGCATGACCAGGAAAAATAGACTTGACATGGGCTGAACAAGAAGACTCCGCTCGTGAACGCATTCCAGAACTATCGCGATCGTGGCCGCCTTGCGTCATACCGAACCGCGGGGGGGAATTTGGTTGGGGATAGTGGATGATGCGAATGGGTCGAAGAGAACCCATGACTTGACAGCGGCAGGGAAATGAGCAGGGGCGCAAATCCCCCAATCCTGGCAGTAAAGCAAACTTGCTGGAAAAAATCCATGGGCAGGGGGGCTGGGATTACGGCAGCCACCGCCGCTGTGCCTCCAAGCTCTCTTTAGGCTTAACAAGCCCTGCAGATTGTGCGATGGGCATGGCCATGAGCGCGAAGCACGGATTCCGGGGCGGCGCGGCCACGCACGATAAGCTACCTTAGGTATTCAACCTTATCCGAGCAATGGCAGCACCGCGACCTTGGATAGATGGCAGCTTTCTTCCATCATCATCTTTGTATGATTCTGAAGGACAGTAGGAGCTTTACTTCGGCGCTGGCGAGAACGGGAAGATGGTGGATGGACGGTTCATTCGGGGTCAAATACAGAGTGGATGTAGATGTCGAAAAGAGAGAAGTTGGTGGCATTGCGGGTCGATGCTCGCAGAGGCTGACGCACCTTGTAGTAGATCTTGCCCTCGGGCTGCTTCAGGTCGACTGTCTTTGAGAAGACATCGCCATTCTTATCGAGTCTGACACTCTTGGTCCAGTTGTCAAAGGTACCGGTCACGTAGACTTCTTCGGCGGGATGCTCCCTGGAGAAAGCTTGTGGTCAGTATCTAGTGTCTCAGACATGGGCGAACTGTTGCGATTCGCGACTGCAACGTGAAGCAGCCATGAGAAGGGAATGCACAGGGTGAGCAAACTCTGAGACAGAGTTCAATGGGTTGTTTCGCGTTGGGGCAGACACTGCGATGTGCGACTCGAGGCGTAGGGAAATCTATCACGTCAAACAAGCAGTACAGCAAATTGCGACTCACCACTTGAAAGTGAAGCTACCCATAGCTGCGAATAGGTGTTTTAGACGGTGTGAGAGTCTGCGCTGGCGGGTTGGGAGATCGTAGCAGTCGGAGCTTGGTGTGTATTGAGGTCAAAGTGAGATTTTATTGTGGAAGAGATAGTTCAGGACGCAGGACGGAGGTTGGGTTGGGAGAAGAGCCACCTCGTAGGGAGACACCAAGACAGGACAGGACTGGTCTCAGGCTGGGGGGACTGGAGCGAAATTAAAGATTGTTGGTGGCTATGGGGCAACGACACGAGAAAAAAACCACCTGCAACCGCTTCGACCGGACCGATCGATACAGGGATTCGAGAGGGCTGGTTTTTTTTGGCCGGATGCAGTAGTACTGCAATGATAGGTGATAGGTGCTGTAAGGTACTGTAGATAGGATACGGTGAAGGCAGATTTGAAAGGAAGATAAGAGAAAGACAAAGAAGGGTGTTGCGAAAGCGGAAATGTGATGATGAAAGAAGTAAATGGCGAGCACGTGGGGGTAGATTTGGGTTTTGTGCATCAGAGTCGATGATGATGTGCAGCAAGCAAGCAAGCAAGAGAGAGGGACTGGACGGTGAACAGCTGGCAGTCCGTGCAGTAGGCAGGCAATTGAAGCTCCAGCTATCAGGGAGATACGGTATCAGCGGCCATGGCTGAAGTGTTGTCGTCTTTTCCCAGCCTCCGAGTTAGGACTATCACCGGCACTGTTACGTCTACGTCTACTCGGACACTTTTTCGAGTCCGTTGATCGTTACTTGGGGTAACTCCAGAGTATCAAACGTCAGGGAAGACCCATGAAGAATGACTCTTATGGATGATTATCTGCAAATGCAAGTCGCTTGCAGAGTGGACACGCAGCTGCAGTTCAGTTCGAGAGCTGTGGGACATTTGTGACGACATGGCCCCCCTCCAGCTCTTCTCTTGTCGGGTCTTTTTGATGGCGTTTGTTGGCACTCTACCTAGGTATTTCTTCGCCCGCATCCGGGTATTTTAAGCCGCTATACATGGGGTCGTGAAGACTGAAGACGGTTCAACTTTTCCACGTATAACCAACAATATCATATGCCAGGAACTAATGTATTTTCTAGAGATAAGGAGCCACTGTATGGAGTAAGAGGCTCATCATCGTCCAAAAAGCTACGCGAGTTGGGGTAGCTTAGCAGCGTTGCATTGCACCAGTGCCTGGGCTAGACCTCGCCACGGCTGGTCATGGAGACGCCTAGGGCTTAGGCTAGGCTACTGTAGACAGGACTCCAGGGCTGCTTTTTTCTTTTTTTTTCTTTCCCTCCTATATGACAAAGTCCAGTCGACGAAATTAGTCCTCTTGTGGGTCGTCACGACTACGAGAAATGCTCGCCCTTTTATGAGGTAACTAATAAATACAGCATTAGCTTGCTGTAACTTGAGAACATTTGCCTTACCATATTCCTGGCATCATACGATCGTGGCCGCATTTTGCGACATCGGTTGAATGACTCTTCATGAAAACAGGTCCATATCATGACAACTCAAAGTTGGGCTTGACTGCATTCAAGATGGCGTCGATCAAGCCCGAAGGCGGTGTGCGCGTTAGTTGAATATCAAACCAGGATTATTTCAACCTTGCATATGATTTGAAGATCAGATCAGAACAGCGGTCAAAAAAAGATGGCACATATTTCAGTCCATGATGATACTAATCTAGGTAATCTAGGGTTAGTAAGTGAGGTATTACTCGGCGTCCTGAGGATCTAAAGCCTCCAACAGGAACAAGAACCTTGACGCCGCCCGTTATTGCTTTTTATATGTGTGTACTAAACTTATGTAATTGGCGTATGCAACCAAGACCCTTTGTGCATAATTTGTCCCTGACTTCCATTGGCAGCTTTTGATCATCTACAGCAGATCGTAAAAGCCTCTATATCAGCCTGAGACACCAAAGATATAGGTAATATTTCCACCGTGATGTACTTATAAATAACTTAACGACTACTCAAGAAACACAAACTCGATGATTTATTTTACAATTCTTCCTTCGCTGCCGACTTGGCCTCGCCCTTCGCCTGCTCATCCTTGGACTCCTTGGTCTTGAGTGCCTGGACTTTGATATCAAGTGCCATCTTATGATCCTGTGGCTTTGTGTGTTCAACCCAACCAACGACTCCGCCATCTGAAGGCTTTGGCCCATACTTGGACAGGTCTGCAATTTGATCTTAATTGTTCAGTGTTAGCAATTGTACGAGATAGAAGTCGGGTCTTATATTATCCCAAGAGTGGCAACTTACCTTTGCATTCACTTGATTCCGCCGTCCAAAGAGGCAGAATGCCATATACAGCTCCAGGTGCAAAGATGGCAACCTTGTTCTTGTCTTCGGAACGTTCAATCTTGTCAGCCTCTGGGAACTCGACAACCTTTTCAACCTCGTCTTTCTCATCCTTTGGCTTCTCGAGGACAGCAAAGAGCGCCTTGCCAGTTCCGTTTGTACGCTCCTGTTGCTCGATCCACTGACGGACCAGGAGAGGGACTTGATCGTAGTTCATCATCAATAGGCTACGGTCATGGAGATGACGATCCCAACCGGACCATCCTCCGGGGTACTCTCTTCCAGAAAAGACCTCCTTGAGACCCTTGGCCCAGGGTTTCAGTCCCTTGGGCGGAGGCTGCATCAGCTCGTGGAGAGTGTACTCAAGAGCCTCGAAGCGGGCTTTGGCCTCACAGGCTGGTTGGAATGCGGCGATGGCATCTTGGGCAAAGGGATTCTCCCAGTCGAATCCTTGAACCAGTTCGACAGGTGGCGGCTGTTGCATCCTGAAGGCTTGAGTGAGCCCAGCCAGCATGGCCGATGCGAATGTTAACTGTGTTGAGAAGGTCTTCATGATGATGTGGTATAGTAATGATATTTGCGATGGCTATTGAATGGCAGGTGGATGATGTAGTGGGGATAGCAACAAAATCATAACTACAATGCTATCATCTTCCTATGAGCCTGATATTTATGTCTATAAACATCTCATTTTGATCTTAACGTCTTGTTGTCCTCTTCGGAATCATGGGTGCCGAGTTTCCTTTTCAGGTCCCCAACTCAGCACATGTCAACCTGAAATGGTTATGGTCTGTCTGAATGAGGGCACTTTCAAGGATAAAGTGCCTGGGCACGTGAAATAAAATCACTTGAGGCCAGTTGTATGTTGTGACATGTACTTGAATTTTGTCATAGTTGTAATGGGATATGGCACAGCTCAGTTAGTTAGTACCATGGTGTTTTGACTGCAAACGGCACATTGAGTCTAGCCTCCCAGCCTAATATACATCACTTAATCCATTATTTGATGTGAAATGCAATCTAACGATTAATTAGTTACGAATTGATGCGTGGAAGCATGTATAGTAGTCAACATTTGTTATTAGTTGAGAGGTTTCTCGACAAGCCAAGCATTGGATCATCCGATCGTACGTAAATGAGGTAGGCAGGTATATATATGTTGTAATTAAGAACAAGGGTGACTGTGAAACATGATATGTAGTTTACCAAAGGCTCGAGAGCCACTGATGTAGTAACTTCTAGCTGTGATGTTTCCATATCGTCTGGCTGTCTCTGGGAGCGAGCAGCCCAATGATTCATACTAATGAGACCATCTGAATGACATATATCAACTTGGTCTTTTGTAGGAGATATAGATGGTTATAATAGTTATTCTATCAGTTAGGCTGAAATATACTCACATCAGTCAAGTCCTTGCTTATTACAAAAGTGCCCCTTCAGTTATTGCGCCTGAGTCATCTAAGCCTCCGCGATGTGATGCCGCCCTAACCGGGTTTACAACAAGACAAGCGACTATCATCATTCTCTACCTAATCAAGAACCAAAATGCAAACCCAGTTGAAGTTGGAATCAAGACAAAAGCTTAAATATGACTATCTTATACTTTTAGACTTGTGATGCATATCAAATAACCAGGCACATGGAATGTTTCAGACCCGACCCAATGATCTACAAGAAATGTCTCCAGTATTTGACCGGCTCGGATCCTCCCGAAGCCCAGGACCCTCCCCTATAATCAGCGATTTAATGGAATGAGCGAAGTTCGCTTGATCCTTCAGCTCGTTCTAGACCTTGGGCTAGTGCCTTTGGTGCTGACTGCAACTCAGCCTAGTGACTATGCGTTTTGCTGCGCCCTGGAACTTGAAACCCAGTTTATTTGCTATTTGTGCCGGATCTAGACTAGAAATGAAGGAGCTGGCATGTTGTTTCGTTTCTATATCTTCTTTCGAGTCCCTGTTGTGAGTTGTGTGATGTTGAGTGATTCGCTCTCACGCTCTCACTTGTACGGCACGTTATGGCGACAAGGACACCTGAGGCCGTCACCTCGGGGAAGCAAAACATGAAAAAGTCAAAGCGATCCTGGCCGCTGTGGAAGAAACTCACTGCCATTGGCGTGACTCTCGCAGTAATCATCGCACTGGCAGTAGGGCTCGGCGTCGGCCTCACCCAAGCCAAGGCCAAAGACAACACCAACGAAACCTCCAGCACAGAAACCGACGAATCCTCAGAGCCCTATCTCAAAGCCCGCGCCAGCCTCTGGCAGCCAAAAGTCGGCTCACCCTGGCAAATCGTCCTCATCCGGCCCCTCAAGCTCAATGCCGACGGCACCGCAAACAACCTCAAGCCCAACGTGGGCATCTACGACCTGGACCTCTACGACAACGACGCCGAGACGTTTGCGGCGCTGCGAAAGATGGGGAAAAAAGTTATTTGCTACTTCAGCGCTGGCTCGTGGGAGGATTGGCGAGAGGACAAGGATCAGTTTAAAAAGGCAGATCTGGGGAAGACGCTTGATGGGTGGCCTGATGAGAAGTGGCTTAACCTCAGGAGTACTAATGTTCGGAATATTATGAAGAAGAGGATTAAGCTTGCTGCTCAAAAAGGCTGTGATGCTATCGATCCTGACAATGTGGACGGCTATGTAAGTCACATCACTCCAATCCGAACATGAGATAGAATCTAACACAGCTCAGCAAAACAACAACGGACTCGGTCTCACAGAGAAAGACTCAATCGACTTTGTCAAGTTCCTCGCCGCCGAAGCAGCAAAGTACAACATGTCGACGGGCCTCAAGAACGCCGGCGACATCATCAGCTCAGTCCTGCCCTACGTCCAGTTCTCCGTTAACGAGCAGTGCAGGGAGTACTCCGAGTGCGAGACCTTTGCCGCCTTCATCAAGGCCAAGAAGCCCGTCTTTAACATTGAGTATCCCAAGGGCGCTCCAAAGGTCAAGGATGCTGATCGCAAGATGATTTGCGCGACAACGGGCAAGGCAAAGGGTACTAATGGCTTCAGTACCGTTATCAAGAAGATGAACCTGGATGGTTGGGTTATGTACTGCCCCAACACTGTATATGAGACTACTCTGGAGAAATAAGCTATAGTTTGACTAAGGAGATATAAGAGCGCGACTTGCATTTGCTTCGTTTCCTTGTTTCACATAGACCAGCATCAGTTATTGAAGCCATATAATCTTGTTCATTGTCATAAACCCATTATCTCATAACTTTTGGATCCGTGATCCATATTAATCCCTACCAATCCTCAGATCCTGCCCCTCTCTACAACATGGGTATTGTCCCTTTTCAATTTTATACAAGCATACGACGCATCGGTCTAACACCATGCCGTGCTGTCAGCGCCAATGAAAATATACAAAAGATGAGGGTATCCTGATAGTCAAAGTTCGCCCGAAACCTCGCATCAAATTTACACGCATGAAACTAACAAAAACAAATCCTGCTTTGAACCGCCACTCATGTGGCTGCCATATACTTGTGGCCACCTTCTTGCTTGAATAGCCAGTCGCTGTTGGCATCCACCATGAAATTGGTTATGTTAAACTCATTCGACGCCCCCAGACCTGAGCCGTTGTCATTGGATGCCTCCATTTCGTTACCCGGCGGTGCTGGGGTACTGTTGAAACCGGAAAGGTTCTCGCCTCCGAGAGGAAGACGAGGCACGTTAAAGAAGTCAAACACATCGAGATACTCGAGCTCGTTTGGCGCTGGAGTCCGCGCCGGTGTGACGCTTGGTAACCGACTGAGAGCCGAGCCATTCTGCTTAGGCTGTCGCGAGATGAGAAAGTCCAAGTCGAATGCCGTACGTCGCATATCAGAAAGAATTTTGACTGAGCTAGGCGTAATGCCATCTCCTTGGCGTTCGCTGTCGTGGTGCTCATCCAATACTCTTTGCAACAACTGGGAGTAGCGAGCTGCAACAGGCCAGTATTGACCCATTTCGCGGAGGCTGTTGACGAAGAATGGAAGTTGGGGCGACAGCTTGTGCTCGACTGTCGAACCGTGAACAAGGAGAAGACGCGCCGAAACCCAGAGTGTGAATGCAAATGGTGGACCAAGCTTTGCCAGCATACCATTATTCACAACAAACTCCCCAAGCGCAGCCACATTCTCGACTGCGCCGTGACATCGTTGTGAAGCGCTGTAAGAGGGAGTGAATATAGGGGATCTTGTTGTAGGATACGCCGCCGACGAGTGAAGACGAATAACCGCCGTGTGGTAAGTGGCGTGAAGCATGACCCATGCGCAGTTGATGCTCTTACTTCCTGGATGGAAAAGCTTGGCCATGTTGCCAAACTCGCCAGGGAGACTAAATTTCCACGAAGTCAACATGTTGTCGAGCTCCTTGTACCGCAGTTGCCATTGTTCCACATCGCTTAAAGCGCTAATATCAACGGGTTGCTTGAGGAACTTGTGAATTTTGGAGAGAACTCCGAGGATCTCGATGTAATAGGCAAATGCGCCCAGGTTCTCGGGCTGGTCGATATCGTGGCCTGGAGAACCCGAGTGCAAGTCGGTACTGAACCATCGTGTGTCGACCTTTTGATTCTTGATCCACAGATCATCGCGACATGGCAATGTCCTGTCAATTTCCTTATCATCCAGAGCGAACTCAAAAGCTGTTGCAATAGTCGCGTATCGGTCCAGCAGATAAATCATCCAGAACAACCGCCGCCTGGCCTCTTCCTCAATGAAATCTTTGGGTTCTGAGAGAGTCATAGCTCGGAGTGTGTAAATCGAAAGGTAATGGGGCGATACGGTCGATGAGGTAATTTCGACAGCAAGGCCAAGCTGTACCACAGAGCGGGTGATGAGAGCCATGATATTCCAACCGGGCGGACCATTACTGCTTCCAACAAGATCGAGCGCAAGTATGACGAGAGCTTGTAACGACTTGACGGACGAGTTCTCCATACCGTAAAGAAGGACCCGTTCTTTAGAAACTCGGTGGTAGTGCTCCCGCCGCTCCTCTGTCAACCTGGCATCCGTCGAGTAGCGCATAGTAGTCGCCACAATGGCGTGAAGTAGAATTCGATCTGTTTCGTCGAGAGCAGACGGGCCAAAAAGGCTATCTAGAGTTGTTTTACGGTGAAGTATGGGGCACCAAGTATTGATATGCTTAAAGTAGAGGTCAACCAGGGCGTAGAGGAGATCGTACGGTGGCATATCTCGGTCGGGGGTTGCGGTGCCCGGAGCTGAGGACAAGGGTGCTGTGGGTGAGTGAATATTGGGTTGCACGGAGGTGTAGTAGTCTTGAGCGGCAGTGCTAGGTTGCATAGGTGATAACTGAGAGGGTGGCGCCACGCCCATCGCCTGGTTCTGACCTTGGAACCCGTCGCTCATCCTAGGAGTAGGGGCAACGCCGAACTCGAGACTTTGGGTGCTCGGCGCAAAGTTGGATCCAGGGGCTTTTTGTCCGAACATGGCAGAGTCTGCTTGAGGTGTGCGGACGGTTTCGGAGGGTCGAAACATATTCTGATGAGCATCTCGTGGAGTCCCTTGGTCGCTGGGAAGACTTGGGTTACTGTGACGAATACTGGCAGCAAGCACAGGATTGGTGTTGGACGCCAAGGTACCATGAATAATCTCAGCATGGGATCGCAGAATTTCTTCGAGCTTGTCGAGGCGCTGTTCGAGCTCGCGACCATAACCAGCTCTTAAGCCGGGCTTCTTGCGTTCTTTGTATTCGCAGACTGCACCATTGCGACTACACCATCCGCACGACGGTTGGCCACGATCACACTTGACCTAGATAGCGAAAGAGGGTCAGTATGGGTTGTTGGAGTGCGACTCGAGAAGACTCGGCAACTAAGATCGGATATCGTGAAGCGTACCTTTCTTTGTTTACATAGCTCACATCTAGGGCGTATGCTGTTAGCCTCAGAGTCGACAACCTCTATCACTCTTGGGGACAAAGCAGGATGAAGACGTGATGTGGTATGAGAGACAAGCTTGGGGGAGAGCGGGGAGGGTGAAGCTCTGGGAGATAAAGATGCCTCAGAGGGCGGCATAGAGTTGATAAGAGAATATAAGAAATGCAGATAAGATTCCAACATGTTTACCAAATCAGACACCTTGACGATAGAGTCTAAGGCGCCGATATAGGTGGATGGATAAGGAGTGTGATAGAGGGACAAAGAAAAATAAAAAATAAAAAATAAAAAAATAGATTGGTGTTGAGTAAGCACCAAAGAAAGAGTAGAGCTGAGCTGGACTTACGACACTGAGACAGGACGCTTCCTCTTCCCATTACGACATAGAGTTTCATGGTCACCATGGTCCTCATCCTCGCTAGGGAACTGGTTCGCCTCATCACTATCGACCTCTGTAGAGGGCGGGTGATTCTCGACCGAGCCATCACCCGACATCTTGCTGGGCCCGTTCTGCATGGCTGAGAAGTGATATGGATGTCTGAGAGGTTGGGCTGGCAGTAGCGCCTTGGGCCTTGGGCCTTGGGCTTGGGGTGCTTGTGGCTATTCTCAATGCCCTTGTCGAGTGTCGGCACGATGTGGTAACGAGCTCGCGAGCGATGAGCGGCAAGAGATGGTCGTAGAAGCAGGGGCAAGGCAAAGCAGAGCAAGCATCCAATGCGATGAGATGGTGACGGACTGGCACGTACGCACGCGATAGAGCGTAAACCGCGGTTCCAGTGAGATTGTGTATGTTGGCTGCAAGAATTCAGAAAGGACCTCGCGCTCCGGGATAATGGCACGCGGGATAAGGAGAATGATGTCCCGAGGTAAAAGAAGCCGGAGCGTACTCCGTACTAACGTAAAGTAAAGTAAGGCAAGGCAAAGTAAGGTAGGTAAGGTATGGGGTATAAGGTCACTCCGACAAGGGGAATGGTCTATCGTCCTGGACCAATACCGCGATTTTCCGATCAAGACAAATGATTTTGTGACGAATAGTACTTATGAGTCGTTGATTTTCCTTTGTATGTCACCTGTCTTTTTTTCTTTCTTCCCTTCTTCTCGTCTCGGTCCCTTTGCAGACTCTATGCCTCGGACGGATGGGAAGAGTGGCGCCGTAATGACCGGGCCAATGTCAATATGAAGTGGGCCGAGGTGGACTCCGGGGGTTCAAGCAAGGACAACTCCTAGTAGAGCTCTGACTCTGAGTCTGACTCTGAGTCTGACTCTTTGGTGGACTTTTTGTTGACCGGAACCGAAGAGGAATTATCAAAGAATGTCATGACATGTCTGACTTGGCTTCTGGAAAAGAAAAGATGATAAAAGGGGGCATTGCTGCTTGACTGGCTTTGCACATGAAAAAGCCACCTCAAGAGTCTAGTCTCTAGTCTCCAGTGTCGTGATGCGGAGAGAATTGAACTAAACCTCACACCGTGGCACGCGTACCCTGCCAAAGTTTCTTCACTCGCGGCGCTGAAGCGGGGAAATGAGAGAAGCGGTATAATCTCATTTGTGCAAAGTGCAATTAAAATGGGCCTATAGGCATTGCCAGGTTTGTTGCCCCGGACCAGGCGTAGCGCTCTTCCATGTTTGGATTATTTACGGGTTCAGTTCAGGTTCAATTCAGCCTAAGAATAAGGGTAGCGGTCACGGTTTCATAAGTCAGTGAATGAATGGAGCATTGACCGGAACATGGCCTGCATGGTTAAGCAAGGGCATGCATTGAATATATTGGCATAATCTGTTGATATCAAATAAATTTTCCGTCCGTTGCTGATCGATCGACCTGCGACTCGACTCGACTCAGGGCCTCAGGCTTCTCCAGACTTCCCCCAAGCCTAACGTTACCTTAACCCTTTTCCCCCGGTCACCCCGCAATTTGAAGCCGGGCCGCCAAAACAATCTTGGCCTGGCCAAGTCAGAGAGAAACAATTGCACAAGAAAGATGAAGCCCCTCCAAGAAAATATTGAATCTGACATGTTCAGACCTTCAACGCCAGACTAACAGACTCCAACACCCCCCAAATTTGGCACACCCATAAAAATATCACACTCATTCATGAAAATGGAAAATTGGGTCTCATGAGCCGCTTCTTCAGACCTCAGCTGGAACCCCGACGACGACCGAGAAAATGTGGAGTTGGCCTTGTAATTGGAGACGGCTCCATCGTCAAACACCAACTTCGGTGCATCTTTGCCCGATATCCGCTTCATGGCACAACCCCCACGGGACATGCTTTGCCGGCTTCTGCGCTATCACGAGATCATAGCCAGTCAATCATGAGCCTCATTAGGTAGCGGTAGCTAGCTGTTACATACAGTAACTACGGGTTATGTTTAACCCACCTGAGAGTGCCACTGGCGCTTTCATTTGTAAAGAGGCCCGTCCCCAAGCTTATAGAGCAACCCTGTTTCTTCAAAATTCATTCCTCCATCATCACCTCTTCCTTCTTGTCGCACTCCGATTCTGTGACCTCTTACAAACCAATTGATTCTTCTACACTCTTCAAAATGGCGTCTGTCAAGGACTTTCCCAAGATCAAGGCCATAAGGTCTTTCATCATCGGCGGTGTTGGATCAGGTATGCGCGTTGCCCTCTCATCCATCTTAAAATGAGGGGCAGACTCTCTATGAATTGGCGACAGATATGCTAACTGAGTTGCGACAACAGGTGGTGATTACCACAATGTCAAGGGCGGTCACTGGTACGCTCATCTACTCTCTGAATGCGATCGCGACAGTATTGCTCACATCATTTATAGGCTCATTGACAGCGACATCTCAACACCATGCTCAAAATGGGACCAGTTCAAGAAATCACGAACCAGCTGGGGCATCAACGTCCTAGGTTCGTTCCTCGTTGAGATTGAGGCCACAGATGGAACCGTTGGTTTCGCAACCGGCTTTGGAGGTGAGTTTTGCAAGTCGCATTAGCAGCCAGATGAAGCCCTTTGAAAACAGAGTGCATCTTCAAGGCTAGTGAGAAAAATGACCACTAACAGAGTATCGCTAGGTCCTCCCGCCTGCTGGCTCGTCCACGAGCACTTCGAGCGCTTCCTCATCGGTGCCGACCCTCGCAACACCAACCTTCTCTTCGAGCAGATGTACCGCGCCTCCATGTTCTATGGTCGCAAGGGTCTCCCCATCGCCATCATCTCCGTCATTGATCTCGCCCTGTGGGATCTGCTAGGAAAGATCCGCAACGAGCCCGTCTACCGCCTCATCGGTGGTGCCACCAGGGAGCGCCTCGACTTTTACTGCACCGGCCCCGAGCCCACGGCTGCCAAGGCTATGGGCTTCTGGGGAGCCAAGGTTCCTCTGCCCTTCTGCCCTGATGACGGTCATGAGGGTCTGCGCAAGAACGTCGAGTTCCTGCGAAAGCACCGTGAAGCTGTTGGCCCCGATTTCCCCATCATGGTCGACTGCTACATGAGTCTCAACGTCACCTACACGATCGAGCTGGTCAAGGCCTGTCTGGACCTCAACATCAACTGGTGGGAGGAGTGTCTGTCTCCTGATGACACCGATGGCTTTGCGCTCATCAAGCGTGCTCACCCTCAGGTCAAGTTCACCACCGGTGAGCACGAGTACTCCCGATACGGTTTCCGCAAGCTCGTTGAGGGCCGCAACCTCGACATCATCCAGCCCGACGTCATGTGGCTCGGTGGTCTGACTGAGCTCCTCAAGGTTGCCGCTCTGGCCGCTGCCTACGACGTTCCCGTTGTTCCCCACGCCAGCGGTCCTTACAGCTACCACTTCCAGATCTCCCAGCCCAACACTCCCTTCCAGGAGTATCTGGCCAACTCTCCCGACGGCAAGAGTGTGCTGCCCGTGTTTGGCGACCTCTTCACCGACGAGCCTATCCCTACCAAGGGCTACCTCACCACCGCCGACTTGGACAAGCCCGGTTTCGGTCTGACCATCAACCCTGCTGCTCGATCCAAGCTTATCCCTAGCGACTACCTCTTCAAGATGCCCACATCAGCGCCTGTTGCTGCCCCCAGCTCTAAGGAGGAGGGCGAAAACAAATCCAACGGAGTTGTCGACTCGATCGCTGAGAAGGTGGAAAACCTTACAACCTCATTATAAAAGGTGGCTGTCCCATAAAAAAGAATGTTTTTGATAGGCCGACGTCGTTGCTTTCATTATCTCGGTGCTAGGTTTGCGGTCATGTTTATGTTTCTTGTGGTCGCATTATGAGGATCTAGTAGAGGGAGCCTTGCAAGTCGTCAATTAAGATAAGATAGTTAGACAAGGCCTGGTCGTGATTTCAGGGTTCTGCATTACATCATAGTTCTGGGCATAAACAAATAAAAATATCATGTTCAAAATTCATTGATTGATTGACCTGTTTAGACTGAAAAGCGTTATAATGAGAAAAATAGTGTGACTTGTTATCCATCATGACAACGTTCTCATGAGGGAGGGTAAGCGGGCGCCAAACGATGCTATGACGCCCATTTATCATGTCGTTTAATTATACTCTGAACCCTGGACAATGAACCACAGTAAAATGTAAAGCACAGATCCGCAAATCTATGTATAAAATAACCCACGATCTCTATAGATGTGGTCCACTGAAAGAGGCTTGTGCACTCCCTACATGTACCAGGTATAATAGGCGAGACGCTGCAAAGCGAACATCGTGAGAGGGAGAGGAAACGGTGACCGTCCAGCGCCACTCAAGACGGTGGCCGTTCGAGAGCCCACATCATCGTGGCCACCTTCACGATAGGAAATTCTTTTACCCCATAGACTACCCCAGTCAGGGAGAGTCGGTCAGTGGCTTGAGCGTCTGATTCTAGACTTTGGGGTTTTTTGTGGGAACACTACTCATGTATTGAGATCTGTATGTAACAAGACATGATGAGCATCCTACTTTCGTACTCAATTGCTGTTGTGATTTATTAACAATTCTGATTTAAGATAAGAGCATCATCTCTTAGAATACAATCTCGTTTCTTATGGATCCTTGGGTAAAATTTCTTTCTCCAAAACGTGTCTCCCACTTGGCAACGATGCCCCGCCGGCATCTCGCGATAAAGCACACCGAGACAGCAACACTGGTTTGCCACATGACCCCTCGCTGGCTGGTGCCCCGAGCATCTCCTATAGAAATTCAAAACTGCCACGCATATTCGGGTGCTCGGTGTGAATGCTTTCCCCTAACAAGAATCGCGTCTTTTATTTCTGTTACCTTGTCCCACCATTGCGCGGGTCACGATGGATGCTAACTTGCCAAAAAGAGGAGGCTGCAAGTGTGGGAGACATACTTCGGTGCTATTAAGAGCCGTCCCCCGGGAGTGAGGGGAAAAGGATAATTGAGCTGCATGCCTTCAACTCTTCGTCATTTTGGAACAATTGTACAAATCATCTTTCTTGCAAGAGGCATCAACATATAGCCTCATTAAACATTCATCTCACACTGCGACGATCGGCCCATCATCATCGATAGTCTGCCAATCGACCACCAACGACAGCGGGCTCGAATAGCTACAAAACAAGTAAAATAATCATTGACGGCGAACCACTCATCCATAAATCATCATGTTGATGCCAGCGGGTCTTCTCGCCAACAAGAGCGCCATCATCACAGGCGGCACAACTGGCATTGGCCGTGCCATCTGCCTCGAGTTCCTGCGACAAGGCGCCAATGTCGTGGTCAACCACCTCGGCCTCGAGAAGGACAAGCAGCACCTTGACTCACTCATTGCCGAGGCTGATGCCATTCGAAAAGCCTCCTCGACTGCTGGCCACCTAGACCACCAAGCTGGCGACGTCCGCGACCCAGCGACAGCGACAGAATTGGTCAAGAAGGCCGTCGAGCACTCTCCCAAGAAGCGACTTGACGTGTGCGTGTCCAACGCTGGTATCTGCACATTCGCCGATTTCCTAACGCTCGATCCGGATCTCCTTCACACGACAGTACGAACAAACCTGGATGGTGCCTTTTACGTGACCCAAGCTGCTGCCCGTCAAATGGCTCTTAACCAAGAACCCAAGGGAGGAAGCATCATCGGTGTCTCATCCATCTCTGCGCTTGTCGGTGGTGGACAGCAGACTCACTACACACCGACCAAGGCAGGTGTCCTCAGTCTGATGCAGAGTACAGCGTGCGCTCTTGGAAAGTACAACATTCGCTGCAACGCCCTCCTTCCAGGCACGATCCGTACCCAGCTCAACGACGCTGATCTGGCTGACGACACGAAGCGTGCTTACATGGAAGGCCGTATCCCTCTCGGAAGGACAGGGTCTACCACTGACATGGCTGGCCCAGCTGTCTTCCTGGCCTGCCCCGAGCTGAGCGGGTACGTGACAGGTGCACAGCTACTCGTCGACGGCGGTCTGTTCGTCAACCTTCAGTGAAGGAGAGAAGATTAAGCTCGTGGAGAGAAATGGGGACATGGAGAAGTGGAGACGCGGAGGCGGAGCGTTATCGAGTTGAAACCTGGAGAAATTCAAATGAATGGATTTGAGGCATCAAATTCAAAGCAAACGATGTGGAGATGAGCGAATTAGCAACGCGGGGAGGTTTCATCTTGAGTCGTGGAAGTTATTGACGCGTGGAGTTTTTATCATGAAAGGATTGGATATCGGAACTGCACGGCCATTTTGTGCGACGGGGACCCGGAGCCCCGGACGGCGCCATTGGGTCTGACCGATCCGGGTCGCGGGGTCGGGCTTGAACGGCGCCGGCCGGCGGCTTCTGGTTTATTGTTCCCATGTGAAAGGGCACACATAGAACGCCGATCAATGCCTAGTAAGGCAATACACTAGTTACTCAGGCGCGTTTCTAGGAGGAAGGGGGAGAAAACGCGAGTGACAGGAGGCACGTTTATTATTCAGATATGATATTCAAGGACTAGAGTCAAACCGCACAGCGCGGCTTTTTCCACAGCCCGTAAAGAGGTGCTACTGTAGATCTCATGCAACACATTCGTTCCCGTCACACCTTTTATGCATTGTTGTTATTGTCATTGTCGTTCTTACCCTCCATCACAGATCAGGGAAAACGTGAGAAATATTCCGTCTGATTCAGTGGCTGAAGGGGTTAGCGGGAGATTGAGCGCAAAGGGGAATTGATGAGCAGGAGGTGGCTGGGATGCTGGGCGGGAGTCGACCGAGGCCGTATTCTGTACTTTGGCCAAGCCCATCGCTCCGTCTATACTTGTTGGTAGTTGGTACATACCGTATTGTTGGATTCGAGATAGCGACATACCGCTATTTCTGCAGAGATGAACTCTGTGTGCTCAAGTCTTGTTTTCTAGAAGATTGCTGCAGAGAAAACAGTGACATCACGGTGCGAACTCGGAGGATATGATGATAACCACCAAAAAAAAAAAACATCATCTCCCGTTCCTCTCTACCGTCTAGCTGTAATCATGTATACCGTATTACTACGTGAATTCACACAAATTTGTTCTTCTCCACTGACCGTGATTTCCCCTCAATTGTTAGCTTGCACCCGATGCTGTGCTCCATGAAACACAGGGATGAGCGTATTAATCGCGCCAACGTTGGATCGAGAGACATCTTGAGCGGGCAGATGCCAAGTGCCGTTATCCATGATCCCAGTAGGCGAGCTTCCTTACGGTGGTTTAGAGAGGACGCCAAGAGGTAAAGGTGGTGGTCCAACGAAACGCTGTTGATTCATACCCGTACGGTGATGGTCAAGCAAACAGTCTATGCATGCTTAGTTTGCCGATGCGAAGTTGTTTGCAAGACACGAAAGAGACGGTGACAATGACGATGATGACTACCGTATCAAGATGACAGCAATGGAAGGCTGAGCTGAGTCGAGCCAAGACCAGCCAAGGTCGGCTGGACTGAAGTGGCAGCCCGTCGTAGGACTTGCATGCAGCATTGTCCAATACGAAACAGTCCAAGCCCATTGACGAACCCTTCCAGGGCATAAGGACCCTGTACCGCCCTACTGTATGTACGAATGCAGATCTGTTGGTCCTGATAGGGACGATAACGGTTATCTCTTGACCGCGTTTCACATGCTTTTCAGGGACAAAGATTTGCATTAATTGTTTGTGTTACGCGGATATGACAGTTTGTGCAGGTAATGTTTTGATTTGTTCGATGAGGAATATCAAGATATCATCAATTCCAAGTACAATTCTTGAATCTCAACCTTACGACAGCAAAACCAGAGTACCGATTGCTCTTCAGTGTAACTCTTGTAAAAATCGGTCCCTCCATAAACTGGTTTCCCACTGTAAGATGGACTAACATGAATAATCCTTTCTCTCATGGCGCCGGCCGAATGTGCCTAGGTGGATAACGGAGCACAGGTGGGACTGCACGGCATGGCTGATAGGGCTTCGGACCGGACTGGCGGGGCACGAGCGGACCCTGAGCGGAGCGAGCTTGACGTCACTCAAGAGGACGGACCGAAGCTGTGCGCGAGAAAGAAAAAAAAGTACCAAAAGGGCACAAGATTTACACCAGATTTAGACGAACCGGTGGAGGTCAGCTTGTTTTTCTTTCCCACCGTCAACACTCACTCTCTGACGGTGACCGTATCAGCGTCATGAAATAGGTTTTGGGTGCTTGACGGTGGATACTGTACAGGTTTCGAATCCGGTTTATTTGACGGAACGCGCGCTTCAATGGTCGTCGACCTTGCATTGGTTCTTACGCCCAGACCTACAGTTCAGACCCTAGTCCCCTGAAAAAAAAGGCCACCGTGTAGCCTGAAGCCGTTCCCTTCAAGTCCCCTGTGGTTGTAAATGGCCGATACAGAGACCCTGATTGGCGGTACGTACCGTGGCAGCGAGCCTCAGGGTCCACACCATAAAAAAGATTTCTACAGAGCACATCTTTGCCGTTACTGTAGAAGACGGTGATGCGGTAGCAGTTGTACGATTCAAGGAAGATAGATTTGAGGATGAGAATCACTGTTGATCTTGAGCCAGGGCTGTTGCAGTGTCTTGGCTAAGACCACAGTTTTGATCAGTCAATGTTTGTTTGGATGCTGTATTGTATCGCCGATTTACAGTGATTCTCTTACAGAGTCCCATCACGTCTGCTCCAGTTGCGTTATTTACAACCTGTTGATTAACACGAAAATGAACAGGGCATTGTTTCCTCCCTTACCTTGTCATGACGTTCAGTGTAATATTGGCGTTACTGTATGCGAGGTGAAGTTGAGAATGGGGTCGACTTAGTGCGGCGACGGCGTCTAACAAACCCAGGCACAACAGTAAAGATAATGACCCGCCCGAGCCGCGGGGCCTGGGGAGACACCAGCATGTCAAAAGGTAGCGTAGCTAATACAATGGGTCAGTAACATCATAGCATAACATGACGAGTACACGATACCCACACAACCCGTGGTGGCAGGTATCTTTATCGCCCAGACCAGAGAGCAACACCGTCATCACCATATCCGTCAACCGATCCCTTGGCTCCAAAAGCTGTTACCTACCTCTTAGAGTTTTCTTACTACAAAGCCAATGCTTCACAAGTAACACTGTGGAACCGTAATTGTGGGTAAGGGACCAGAATAATCCATGGCTCGCCACGGTTAAAGGAAAAATACTGACTCGGCTATGGCTACGTATCGACGGGCGTATACCGAAATTCCCATTCCCTTTGTTCGATTCGATATCGATCCGTGACGCCTTGCTTTGATGCTTGCTTCCTCAGGAATCTTACGTACCTTCCAGTTGCTCTCCGCTTGACATTCAAATCTATAAAGCCCCAGATTTCTCCCACCGTTCTTGACGGTAGAAATCATCATTCTCCATCATTCCCCAGATTCCACATCCACATCCACATCTATTCTAAAGCACACATAAACCGAGTCATTGCTCAAATAGCTTTGATATCCCTTCAACATAGACAACACTTCCACTACCACAGTTTCAAACTTCTCGCGTCTTAATTGTTACGCGTGCGCCTGAACAGGACCAATCTATCTTCATCCTATCAACCAACATCAATATCACCAAAATGTCTTCACAACAGACCGAGTTCTTCAAGGATAACCTTCCCGCTCTGCGCGAGGTCACCACTCCCGACTCTGTTCCTAGCTCTCCTGAGCTCGGCACCTCCAGCTCCAGCGACAGTATCGCCAGCTTGGGATCTCCCGCCTCTCCCATTTCTCCTCCCATCTCCCAGCCTGTGGCCGACTCTTTTGTCTTCGCCTTTGACATTGATGGCGTCCTTGTTCGAGGTGGACGAGCTATCCCCGAGGCCATTCAGGCCATGAAGGTCTTGAACGGCGAGAACGAGTATGGCGTTCAAGTGTAAGTCAACTTCGCCCACACCATGTTGTCATGATCCACATCCCCGGATTTATTCTGGGGAGGCCCACTTTATAAAGGGCATCGTGACTTTTATCTAGGTGTTGAATTATAAACTAACACACCTGTCAATAGGCCTCATATCTTTCTCACCAACGGTGGTGGTAAGACCGAAGAGGAACGATGCGGTGATCTCTCCGGTCAGCTCCAGTGCGACATCAAGCCTGGTCAGTTCATCTGCGGTCACACTCCCATGAGGGAGATGGCTGAGAAGTACCGCACTGTCCTTGTTGTCGGTGGTGAGGGCGAGAAGTGCCGCCACGTCGCTGAGGGCTACGGCTTCAAGGATGTCGTGACCCCTGGCGATATCATCAAGCACAACTCCGCTACTACTCCCTTCCGCAAGCTCACCCCTGAGGAACATGCCAACTCCCGTGAGCGAGACTTTACCGACGTTGTCATCGACGCCGTCTTCGTCTTTGCCGACTCTCGCGACTGGGCTGGTGACATCCAGATCATGCTCGACGTCGCCATGTCCAAGGGTGGCCGTCTCGGTACCCGCAGCGAGACCAACGATGAGGGTCCTCCCTTCTACTTCTCTCACAACGATGTTGTCTGGTCTGCCGCCCATGAGCATGTCCGTCTCGGTATGGGTGCTCTCCGCCGCATGTTCGAGGTCACCTTCAAGGATCTCACCGGCGGCAAGGGTGTTCTGGACACTCACGCTTTTGGCAAGCCTCAGGTTTCCACCTTTGAGTTTGCCTCTCGTCTGATGGGCCAATGGCGCCAGACTGAGCACGGTCTTGTTGCTCCTCCTGAGACAGTCTACTTTGTCGGTGACACTCCTGAGAGTGACATTCAGGGCACCAACGCTGTCAACAAGACTGCCGATAATGACTGGTACAGCATCCTCGTCAAGACTGGTGTGTATCAGGAGGGTACTGAGCCCGCCTACAAGCCCCGAGTTACTGTCGAAAACGTCCTCGACGCTGTCAACCACGGCATCAAGCGGGAGATGGATAAGAAGGCGGCCAAGGGCCAGACCACCAAGCCTACCTTTATCCCCGAGTCTGGTATTACCGAGCTCGCTGTCGACATGGACGGCATTACCATCTAAGACAGACTACTGTTTCTTCTCTTCGCACTCTACAATTTGGGATAACACTTTTTTCTTTGGGACTTTTTTGGAGTTTAGGTTTTCTTTTCCGATCTTCTTTTGTACAGCGACATGAATTGTCTTTTACACAAGCACCTATATCACGACTCTTTGTAGGTGCTATGACCAACCGCAACGCACACACAAGTCTTGGAGAATCGATAGAGCATAGAGCATCTGGATAGACTGATGGGTTCTAGACTTGGAGGCTTTTCATCTGTCTTTCAGCTAGCTTCTTACCTCCCCTTGATGCACCACCCCTACTATACCCTGATGAGCATCACATCAACCATATAGAATAGCAGAAAGATAGAAAAATCAAGGCTTCACAACAATAATCTACTTCCTCATAAAATGTGAACGTGTATGGTTAATTCTAAGTGTTTGGCTTGATTCATAATGAATCTTGCCAAAGTCTCATAAGTCATGTATAGAACGCTAAGTCACTGTCTTCATTCTACTGTTCACCCATTCAGCTCACTGACTACATTCTGAGATGAGACTTGGCCCATAGTCTCAACGCTACTGCTCTCGATTCAAATTCCGACTTCATCATCGGCCCGTCTCATCGCGATATCGAGATTCATGTTACAATTCTCCATTATTCCAACTCCACCAAACTTGTTTCAACAATCACTCTCACGTAAAGCCCACTTATCCCCATATTATAGCACCGAGGCTCGTCCTTGACAAAAGGCCTGTGTAAAACTCTCGGTCACCGGCAATTCTTACAATGTCACATACCCGTTCTTTCAATCGTGATTTCCCCCTTCCCCCGTCGAGGCTATGCTTGCCCACGGGGGACTTACATCAGATGTCGGGTGAAACATACGAGAGAGGCTGCGAGTACTCAAGATGACGATACCTGCGGAGCTCGTGAAGCGAAGCATGATATAATTCTTCTCTTTATTCTCCAATCTTCTTCCACGTGAAGGAGTTGACGTAGCTTCACCGATGAGGCTTCGGTGCGTGCGTGGCACAGAATGAACTCCTACGTCAGTCTGGAGAACACCTATCTCGTGCGAGGAAGCCATATTCGGAAACCCGAGCCTTTGTAGATTCATTCTCGGCTATCCTCATGATTTTCTTATTTATCATCCGCCTCTGCCTTCTCATCAGTCTCCTGGAACGTAAACCCTCCCCACTGCGAGGTAACCGCCCAACCAGCCGCATCCACGACATCCTGTCTCTGCTCTCTCTGATCCAGGGCATCCTCGGCGCTGATTCCCAGCGCAAAGCCGTGCACATTCTCACGATCAACACGCAGCCATCCCTTCCAGCCCGTCGCAACATCCCCGGCTCCCAGCCCGTCGACGACTATGGTCCCCCACCATTCTCGACCAGCGCTCGCGCGTGCTACGTCACCATATAGCAGGATTCCCTCCGCCTCGGCTACGAGAACACGGAGCTGCTCTGGACTGCTTCGTGCTGGCCTCTGGACGTAGACGTGTTGGGTGTGAGACGGCGAACAGGCCAGGCGGGTGGGGTCGAAGCGGCCTTCGACGTCGATGACGAGGACGGCGTAGAGATGGGGAGGGCTGATGAGATTCGATATGAGCTTGTAGAGTAGTGGAAGATGACGACCTGATATGCTGATGCCCGCGACTTTTGTTGTGTGGAAGTGAGCAGCGGCGATTTCGTCTAGTGGTGACATATGCGTGAGTTTTGTTGGTTGAATGTGAGGTTGGTGTTGAGTCTGAGTACGGTTGCCCAGAGTGTTGGGCTCCAAGGTGAGAGACGAGCGCAGGCTACGAAGCATCTGTGGTTATGTTTAGCATGATGAACAGTTCAAAACTTCAACTTTATTTGAAATTGGTCATATGAATACCATCACCACTTGGCTCAAGGGTAAGCTGCAGTTTGCTCAGACCCGGCTTGATAGGAGCTATCGAGGAACGCAAGATAAAGAAACATGGGTAAAGCAGCATAATTCTAAAAGCCATGAATATAGTCGACTCATATTTATCGCAACAACGGTCTAGAGGTGTGGACATGTTGTTGTAGTGTATGATGGTGATAGCCCAAAAAGGCAAAAAGCTCAGGCCCGCCAAAATATGACAAGTTCAACTCACCTCTTCAAGACTCGTCTCCTCAACCTCTCCCAGCAATCGACTCCCAGTCACAGCTTCCATCGCAGGTCTCTCAAAGGAGCGATATCACTGCAGAAGACTGATTGTTTAGATACCTATCACGAGCTGTGGCCACTATCGTCCCTTGACAATGGGCTACCCGTGCCAAGTCTTCCACGCCTCAGAGCTCCCTGAGCGCATCCAGACCAACCTCAGTGGCCGAAAGCGCAAGTTAGACCAGGGCGAGAACAGCGTTAAACTCACTGGGTGCGAGATCCTGGAGATGATACAGTACAAGTGCGAGATCAAGGAGCCCGTTAAGTGGGATAGCCCTGTGCAATGTTTTGCCGTCGAGCGGTTATTTCGCAAGTGAGTTACCCCCTTCTGCGCTGGTCCTGGAGCTGGGAGGATATACTGTACAATGGGATCTGACGCTTTTGGTTTGTTCGTGGTTAGGTGTAAAGATAAAAAGGGCTCGTTTATGGTTGAGACGACGGCGTGGGAGGGAAAAGATTATCCCACGGCGGGACAGAAGAGCAATGGTGGAAAAGATAAAGCACCTCCTCAGCACTACCACTGGTCATCGAGTTGGCACTCTCCCGACACAGCACGGTAGAGAATTTGAGTGTACCTGTAAAGTTGAAATAATGAGTCAAGCTCTGGTACTGAGGCTCCATGAGATCCATGGAATGTTTCTTTGTGAAAAGAGGTTCCATCATCCTACACTACATGCAAAAGGCTCGGCAATCAACAAGTAAGCATGTCTTTCATTCAACATTCTGCTTGAATACTATCATATTTGTATAAATAAGAAATATGAGGATTCATCGTGGGTTTAGATACCCAGCGTTGGTTGAGTCATCTGCAACAGCTTAGATGATGACGGCATTGCCGGCACGGACCGAGCAGCTCCTCAATCGACCTTGACTTTGAATAATTACAGCATACCTCGTACTGACCATGTCCAATTCTCTATAAGTTTCAGTTCTAGAGGCGCAGTATCTTTACATTGGCCAAGATAGAGAACACAGTCCAGCGACCTGCTTTTACTGATATCATAGTGAAGAGCACTTAATGCTAATCGCACCATAAACGTCACACATCTCATTCCAAGGTCCCGGAAACACAGTACGACTCGGTTGCCCTTGTCTACAAGTGCAGATTGTCCGGCGACCGCCCCAGATGAAGTAAAGCCTCGGTGGTATTCGTCTTTCTACCCAACTACACGACAAACGAAACATTGGCTAGCCGCCTCGACGCATCTATGTGCATTTCCGCCCATCTCTCAAAAGTCCTTTCTGTGACTGAACGTTTCCTTTTTACTGGTTCTTCTGAGCGGCCCGCTCCTCCTCGAGCTTGATGTAGTAGTTGTCGCGGGCGTTGGTTCGGGGCATGTGGAAGCCGTACCTGCGTCGGAATGGTGAGTATTCTCCGAAGTCGTTTCATTTCGTTCCGTCGGTCAAGTTTTCCTTACCAGAAGAAGTTGGCCATAACGAAGCCGGTGCCTGTAGAGATGCTAGTCAGCCCGATGCTCTCCAACCAACCACATGACGCGAATTGTCAGCCTCCACCATGAATCCTCCTCTTGACAAGAAATAATTGCCCATTGGCCCAATTCGTAAGAGATATCGACGTACCGAGGGCGATGCTGAGGTCCAGGACGAGGTTTCGTCGGAGCATCTAGCACAATTGTCAGTCCACGAAAAGCTCTAGCCGGGCTCCTCTGGCCCGGGTCCAATGCGAAAAGCCGAGCCATTGAGCCGGGGAAAACGTACACCGGTGATGGGAGCGACGGCCATTGTGACTGATTTGTTTTTGCGAAGCTATTCAGGCGAAGCTTTCGAGAGAGGTGCAGAGGGGTTTGCTGGGGGGGCGGTTTCGATGTGGTCGAGCAGTTCCAAGTTGATTCCGAAGATGGGCTGATGTTAATTCGCGCTAGGAGCATTCGGGTCACGTGCAGGTGTAGTGCACAACAGCATCTGGGCTCAGCGCTCCGGATCAACCCCGGCTATTGGTGAAAAGAATCTCGCCCATGAGATCGGTCCCCAAGTTGAAAGGCATATATCCCGTGAGAGACTGGCTGGTTTGCAGAATCCTATAGCTTCTGCGACCATGAGTCTCCGACTAGCCGCCCGGAGGCTGGCAGTATCAGGTACGACAATGCCTCCCCTCGCCTTCTCTACGACTCAATTGGCATTATCGGCTAATCAATAACCTCTCTATATAGCAAGGACCGCGAATCCTGTACCCAGCTCACCCGCTCCCGTCTTCTCCGCCGCCGTCGGACCTTCAGTACAGCGACGACACAAATGGGCCGCCAACATCTTCAAGGGATGGGGCAAGCCTCGGAACAAGGACGCTGGGTCCGCCTCTCAGGACCCTGTAACAGCACAGCTCGACGACCCCAAGAGCCGTGAACAGTTTCTCGAAAAGAGCATGTACAGCGGTGTCGAGGACAACATCTTCCAGGACGAGATCGAGACCGCTGCAAAGACACCCGATGATGCTACCGCCGGCGCTGAGATCGAGCAAAAGACAAAGGAGAACATGGCCATGGTTGTGGACCCCGATCCGCGAAGCCGTGTCCGCTGGCAGCGAAAGAAGGTCATTCAGATGGTGCGCCGAAACGGCCGCTTGACCAGGGAGGAGCGAATTCAGATGACGGAGCGACAGCTGCTGCACAAGAGCGAGTTTATGCCCACCAGCGTCAAGAAGCTCGTCATGCTGGCCCGCCAGATCGCCGGCAAGAACGTCGACGAGGCTATTACGCAGATGAAATGGTCCAAGAAGAAGATGGCGGCCGAGGTGGGATATTACCTCGAGGAGGCTCGCGATCTGGCTGTTGCTCAGCGTGGAATGGGACTCGGCCAGGTCAATGGCGAGACCTTCAAAAAGCCCCTGAAGATCCAGACTGTTGATGGCAAGTGGCTTGAGATTGAGGACCCTACGCGCATGTACATTGCTCAGTCGTGGGTTGGAAGGGGTCCCTGGCGAGGGAAGAAGATTGACTACAAGGGTCGAGGACGCATGGGTATCATCAAGCACCCTAGTACAAGTACGTTTTACGCTTCTTCCATTCTGCCTCTAGAAATGCTGACTCTTTCGTCTAGGTTTGACGGTCCTGCTGAAGGAGGAAAAGACGAGGATACGAGAGTACGAGGAGCGTGTAGCTAAGAAGAATAAGCAGGGACCTTGGGTACATCTGCCAAACCGACCAGTTTATGGACAAAGGCCGTACTATTCCTGGTAAACGAAAAAGAGAATCTGTCATATGCATCATTCAGGGTTGAAAAAAGGCGAAGAATTCAAGCTTTGCCGCTTGCCATCATGTAATCTCATAGAAACTTGTAAGATATGTACAATGAATAGGATGTACACTTGATCAAAACGAATGTGTAGGCTCCAACAGCTCAACTCAAAGCTTGACTCAGCATTGTTCTTCTTGATTCTCGCTTCTAAACGCAAATCTGTAGTATCTTGGCCTTTGAACAATCGTCCAACGTCGTTCAAATCAAACGTTGGTCCGGGATAGATGCCATGTCTTCTCATCACCAGCAAAATCTACCAAAGATAAGCAACTGCCTATAGCTACGGGTCATCTAGGTGGATACTGCTGTGTTTCTTGTGATGAATACTGAGTGGTTCTTAATACACATTCAGTTCTTGCAGTGCGAGAGGTTGAACGTGTATGGTAAATATAATCCGTAATGAATTGATTTCGCTTGTGCCCCTTCATTTAGAACGCCGATATCCTTCAGGAGTTAGCTCACACCATATGTCGTGGTTCCTCCCGGGGCAGCATGTCCTCGTAGCGATTGGACATCATCTCAAGATCATATCCTCCGTGCTTCTCGCCAATCGATCCTTGGTCAGGTGAAGGGTAACCGCGAGATCCGCTGGACGCTGGAGGTGACATCGCTGCCATGTTTCCGCGTGGAAGGTTATCACGCTGGCTTTGACGCCTTTTCCAGATGAAACCCGCAACACCGAGGAGTGCAAGAACACCAAGGGCGACGCCAACACCAACGCCAGCCTTTGCAGATGACGACATGCCAGATTCAGACGAATCCTCTTCCTTATCTGATTCACCTTCGCCTTCATTTTCTTCTTTTTCCGAAGAAGAGTCAGATGTGGCATCAGCACCGGCTGCTTCCGAGGTTGCAGAGGAGCTGTCGACATCGGTGGCAGAAGCGGACTCTTCAGCAGCATCCTATGTCATCTCAGTAAGCATATCCCTGTAGTCATGATGAATGCGAGCTTCTTACAGTGGGCTCAGCTGCGTCGGGTGCCTCGGTAGGAGCCTCGGTAGGAGCCTCGGTGGGAGTAGCCTCGAGTGCTTCTGAAGTCACTGGAGGCACGCCGGGGGTTGCTGCGGCGTCAGGGGCGCTCGTGGCATCAAGAGCACTTGTAACATCAACAGGACTTGAAGTCTCAGCAGCAGGAGCCTCAGATGTTGCCGCTGCCTCAGAGGTAGCGGTAGCGGCAGCGGATGGCAGGGCAGGCAGCGCTTGACCTTGGCCATGTCAGTCTTCGTTATGCAACAACACCCAACGTAAAAGACATACCGGCGCAGAATCCTCCGTTTAGAAAGCCTGTGATAGCATCATCTGTAGCAGCGCACCCCGCTCTGGCACACTCAGCGACACCTTTCACGAACTCGGTAGACACACAGATGCAACCCGCCAGAGTAGGGTCTGGGCAGGTAGGCACACTAGGCTTGACCTGCTCGACACAACCGCTCTGGAAGCCATCAGTACCTGGATTGGATAGTCATGGAGTGGCCGATCTACTTACGATGCAGTCCTGAGCGTATACACCAGATGCTTGTAGGGCGCCCAGCACCACTACGGTTGAAAGAGAAAAGCGCATTTTGACAGGACTATATAACGAGACAATATCTCATTACTTGGGTAAGTCGTAAGAGACCGGTGTCAAACTGCGTTTGCAACTCGAATTGAACGTGCAAACGAATGACGAGCTGGGTAGAATCGAAAACAGCGGCAATATCGACTCGAAGTTGACAAAAGTAACGATAGAAGTCGCAGCTGAACACCGAAAATAATGATCCAGGTCCGTCAGAGGAGAGGCCTTGAAGAAGAATGGGAAAACGAAAGTCGGTCGGTGTAATGTAACAACAGTGGCTTGGTTTTACGTCGTACTCGATGCAGCAGCAGATGCAAGCCCCCGAGTTGAATACGAAAGATGATGCTGTGGTTGCAGATGTTTATTTATCGTCGGCCAAGTCCGGGGAACAAGTCGAAAGAAAGTAAGGTAGTTGATTGAAAAGCAAAAGGAAAGAAGAAACAAAATACAAGAAATCGAATCGACCAGAAGGAATGACTGAATACGTAGTTGAGAATGAGTGACTGAGTGAGTGACTGAGTGAGTGACTGAGTGAATGGCGACAGGCGAGGGACACTTGAGAGAGTGAAAAGAGTCCTACGCAAAAAGCGGTCGTGAGAGATCAAGGACGAAACGAAAGCAGAAGAGAAGCCGATTGAGAACGGAAAGAATAAGAGAAAGTGGGTTAGTGGAGGTTGGGTTGGGGTTGGGGTTGTGTGACGACAACGGCCAAGGGAGGGAGAGAAGAAGAGGACGAAGACGAAGAATGAGATGAGATTAGATGAGATTGAGTAAAATGAAGGGCCTGGTAGAAAAGGAATGGGGGGCCACCCGGTGGTAAATTACACTGAAGTCAAGAAAGAATGCAACTCAGGCTCTCGGCTGCTGGGTGGGAGCGAGAAGGTTGATGAAGAATGGAACAGAAGCAGGTACGCTAAGTACGGGTAGTATTCCGGACAGGGACGACCCAGTTTGATGGGTATTAGATCCCTTTCATTCAGGGGATAGATAGTTAGTGCTCTCTACTCTCTACTAAGTCATCGTTTCCTCTCTCTCTTTTTCTTTTGTTCTCCTCCTGGCTTTGGCCTCCTGCAACGTCTTGAAACTGACAAGCACTGCTATAACGTTGTCAATAGCCCAGGTCGACTTGGCCTAAAAAAGGGGGCCAATCAACGTTCAGGGCTACAGCTGCGATAGTGCGACTAGCGGCGGGGTTCACCTGGAAATGCCCCTGGCGTCAGGTACTAGCCTCTGAGAGCTGAGCTTTACCGCCCAATGCCATCTCCTGAGGTGGTCTCACTTGTTTCATCTGACAACGTCCTTATGTACCTGCAGAAACCAAACAAGATCGCTCTTTTTCTAGATCTTTTCCTCCGACTCGCCAAGTTATTTGCATCGAGTCAGCAGTTGATCCATCAAGGCCAGACAATGACATTTCTTTGTTTGCTTCTTTCTCTCCTCCACTTCCTCTCCATCATAACACCAAGGCGTCGCATTCACTATACCGGTACTTAGATTCAACGCGCTTTAACTTTACAGGGCCAACATCTATACGAGGCCCTAGCTTTTAATGACGATGTTTTTCTCTGACGCACATGAGACCAACACATCGATCGAAATCAATGCCTTGCTTCAACAGACCACATCCAAAAGTCGAGGGCCGGCATTGGCCAAAAAGAAGCTCAGCTACAGAAACGAAACACTCAACCAGGGCGCTATTTCATGCAATCCACCTCACGACTTTTATTAGGATGTGCAAGGTGCGATGCTGGCTAGCCCAAAGTGGAAGTGTGTACTATGTACATTCAGGCGCACGCTAGTGGAAAAGACGCCCAGTCGACTTGACAGCTCGAGCATTCACTAGGGCTCTGTCAATGAGTCTTTTTAATGAGCCAGGCAGTGCATCATGGATCCTTCTCTAAACCCTAGAATAAGCTGGGGTGATTATTAGCGGATCACGAACGAGCTCGCAGTGCCAAGCTGCTCCCACGCACTCACTCACCACTCTCCCTCCATCATGCAATTGCAGCAAGACTGAGCATTAACCAGGTATGGCGGTCAAGGCAGATCGCATCTCCAAGATAAGATAATGCATCATGTGTGTCACGTTTGCACCCACTAGAAGTCAGAAATAGTACTCTTGCCGCGAAACCAACACGACACACTTGTCTGTCTGATGTAGAACTGGAGTGTTCCAGATCTGCCTCAGGGATTCACCAACTTGTCACCTGTCATCGGCTCGTGTTTGCTGGTGCAGATAGCTTTCATAACGTATCTACACTACTCTGTACATGTCTCCAGCTCTGCTTTCTCATTAACGCTATAAGCACCTCATGGCAACCACAGGAGAAGCTTTCCCAGGCCTCCATAGAGCCCATAAAACTCTCACTGAATAACAATTTAGGCATGTCTTTATTCAATGTGATTAGCGTGTGTAGAGCGCATGCCCAGGCCAGATGCTGAACTGTCCGCGTTAGCGCGAAACAATAGCATAGCCCAAAGGACTTTTAACGTTATCCCTTTCCTTCACCCCCGCATCAGGGCTACGTTAGGCTGATTTGACCTCTAGCTGATCGACCAGAGGCGTTAACGATTTGTTCAGGTCAAGTGTTTGTTTATCCCGCCCAATAGCATCATATTCAGCCGTAGCTGCGTGTGGTCACTCTGATGCTAGAGAGGCTTGTTCACATGCGTCCGAGGTAGAAAGGCCATCAACTAGAGGGAGAATATGCATATTGAAACTAATATGGCCAATCTAATATCGATATTATCAAACCCTACCAATCACATGGCTTTCTCACCCTCCAGAATGAAGCTTGCCTTATTAATGTTGGTCGACGTTTAATCGGAGCGTTGATAATCTGGCCTACAGCCCGGGGAACAAGCCCATGGTCTACTACGAGCTTATGGTGACTTAAATGCCGAATGACTACGTACCTAGGTAGTATTGAACCCGATTGTCGTCACTCTTCTTTCATCTACAGGTTGTCTGTCGAAGAAGCAGTATAGTGCTGCCCTCCCGTTAAGATATCGAATCACGAACCGACTTGGGATCCCACTAACGACAGACACCACGAATGCCAGTGGCTAACTGTAATGCCGATATGAGGTGCTGCGAAGGCGTTCGGGTTCGTGGATCCGGGTTCTCAAGGAGTCTGTAACTGGCCTTAGGTTTACTAAAAAAAAAAAAAACCCACAAAGTTTGGCGTTCTAACCAGGTGTATGGAAATTCGACAAGGTAATCTGGGTTGAATCTTGTATGTAGGACGGCGTTTAATTTTAGATCACTTGACAACGAGATGGCTTGAGCGTATTTGTGTCCTTTCCTACTGAGTACTGCAGGGTGCTATACAGATATGGACATTCATTGTTTGCACTGCAATCTCCACATGAATGACCAGTTTATAAAACAATGAGACAGTATGTTCCGGTAGATGCTCGACTCTGATTTTTCGCTTTAAACTGGAGAATTGCGAACCTGATTGACTGTATATGTACAGCGAACTTCCCTCAGTCTAAGCTCATGTCCCTTTGCTTTGCGACCAAGATCCAGCCTAACAGCCACAGGGGAGCTAATCATTTCTTTCTGCCCAATCTTCGAGGCTGCTGCCATTTTCGATGTGGTTCTTTTGGTGATACTCGGGGATTTTTGTAGACCGGCAACTGGGACCTCGATTAGGCCGTGCGCTGGAAATAACGGCCCAGTGAGCCCGAAAAGCGCCTGGTTACACATTCGCCTGGCAAGTCCGGGTCGAATTGGGGTCTAGACCCTTTGTCAGCTTGCGTGTTTTAGGCAATGGATCGGCCTAGAGCCAACGGGCCCTTGGGTGTTGTAGCGGGTACTGCGGCAAAGGTATCCGGGGAGCCGGAGATGTTTAAAGAGGGTTAAAGACAGCACGGTTGAGGTGGCCAAGGTGAACGCTAGAACATTTGATTTGGGGGGCGCCTGAAGATTCATAAAGATGCTGAGACTGTGCAGTGATTTTAAAAGGGTGATTTCTCCCTACTATGATGGATTTAGCAAGAGATAGACCATATGAGAAATAGAAGTCTCTAACAAAACTCTAGCAATTCAGGGCTGACATGAAAGTACATAGACACCGGCCTCATTTGCAGTGGCTGCTCGGCATTACATCATATGAACGACCCTCGCTTTCCGTTGTTCTGGGAAAGTGCATCGCATCCCTGTGCTAGCTAACGTTAGTGGTGCCCAGCTGAAGGTGCCGAATTATTGGGAGTAACTTTTTTTCCACTCCACGCGCGGACTCTTTTTCAACTCGCACAGCACAAGCACAGGCGACTGCTGATCAATCTCTGCCTCTGCCTGCGTGGCCTCGATTTCAAGCCTCAAATCTCATTTCCCACCGAGATTTCAGTCGTATTAACGATTACAAGGCGATACGATACCCTCCTTACAATTTCAATCCTTCATTTCTACAACTTACGCCCCACCTTTGTTTATCAGGCTCTTTTACTCTTCCTCTTCCCTTCAGCCCAAGCGGCTCCGCGATTGCATCAACACGTACCTGATTCTCGACCTCGGCCCAGCCGCCATCGCTCATTTTCATACCTATCGTTAATGCGCTGCTATTGAGGCCATATCCACTACTTGAAGCATCGTGTGATGCGCTCTGACCTGATCCTGCGCGCGCGACAAACATGGCCAACCCAATAGGTGAAGACAACTGGCTCGCCTACCTCGAAGAGATCGTTCGCAACGCCTCCGACCTCGAGCAGCGAGTCAATGTCGTCGAGCACTACAAGCGCGCCGTAGGCTCCGAGCCTGGCAGTCTGCGCATCTGGCTTGCCTACTGTAACTACTTCTGGTCGTTATGGGAAGCCACCCAGGCTCCTACAGGACATGGTTGGTCTGATGAGGAACGCATGCTCGGTCGAGAGCTCTTCTCGTTTGGCGCTGCCCTCGACTTGTGGCAGCAAGGATACGAAGCCATCCGATACCGTCTCGGCGACAGCCACTTGCTTTGGGACCGATGGATATCGCTCGAGATGGAGTTGCTAGCCAAGACGAGGACCCCTGAAGGCATCAAGCGCATCACTCACCTCTACCGTGACCGTCTGCTAACCCCTCACCTCACTTGGGACGAAACCTCTCAGAACTTCTCTACCTTTTTGTCCGACTACAACCGTACTGCTTGGGAGGATTCCATGAAGGATGTCACTGCCAATGCCCAGGAGACAAAACGCCTGATCGCCGCCCGCGAGCCCTACGAATCCGAGTTGAAGAGAGCGGTGGACGCTGGCGATATCGAAGCTCAAAAAGTGGCATTCAGCAAGTATCTCGAATGGGAAATGATTCAAAGTAAGCGCAGTAACGACAACCCCGAAATCGGAATCGACCTGTGCCGTGGACTCTATGCTCGTGCTCTTACCAGCGCTCTCGCGACAGACCAAAATACTTGGTACGACCACATCGTTTTCCTGTCATCGTCTAACACCGACCTCCAATCGCCCAGCAATTTGCTTGATGTACTTCGTAGAGCTGTTCAACATTGCCCATGGTCTGGCCTCCTCTGGAACCGTTACATTCTATGTGCCGAAGAGGCCAAGCTTCCCTTTGGGGAGGTAGAGTCCATCAAACACGCCGCAACGAGCGAGGATCAACTGCTCAAGGATGGCATGGAGGGCATGATTGAGATGTACGTGGCTTGGTGCGGTTTCTTAAAACGTACTGCCATGGATGCCACCGCTTCGGACGAGGCTGTCGACGTTGCCGATGTCGGTCTCGGCGCGGCCCTCGAGGACGTATCGGTTGTAGGTCAGCGACTTTACGGCAAGGACTTTCAAGGCGACCCCAAATTTCGACTTGAGCGTATCTACATCCAGTATCTCACGGAAAAGAAGGGTGCCGTGGATGAGGCCAGAGGTCAATGGAACAAGCTAGCATCACTTCAGATTCACGCAGACAACCATGACTTTTGGCTGAGGTATTACATGTGGGAAATGCTCATCTTTTCATCCACCGGCGGTCAGGATAACCGAAGTCCCACACCTTCGTCAGGAGGTGGTAGCCTCCGGATCCCGACCTTGGCAACAGCAGTTCTTACTCGTGCTGTCGCTCGTAGAACGATCGATTGGCCTGAGAAGGTCTTGGAAGTTTATATGCAACACTGCAACGACTACGAGATGCCATTGCCTTTGCGGAAGGCAGCGGATCGGGTTCACAAGACCGGAAAAGAAGTGAAGAGACGTCGAGAACGTGAGGAACAGGAGAAAGCGGCGGCGTATGCTGCTTACTACACTGCTCCTGAAGTTGAAGAGCAGGGCCAGGAGAATACGTCACCAGGTGGCTCCAAACGAAAGAGAGATGCCGAGACAGATCCTACTGATGGACTTGAGAGCAACAGCAAGCGACAAAAGAATATTTCTAACGGAGTAGAGCCCGAACAACCTTCTGCGACACAACAAACTCAACCGCCAAAGAGGGACAGAGAGAATGCAACTGTCATAGTATCTAATCTTCCTGGCGATGTCACGCAGACCAAGCTTCGCCAATACTTCAAGGAGTATGGCCATATCAATAATATCACCGCTTTGGTCCGTGAGGAGAAGACCGATTCTTCGACAGCGCTCATTGAATTCAGTTCACCTGAAGAGGCTCAGTCTGCGCTACTGAGAGACGGCAAGTATTTCGGTCAGTCGCAGCTGACCGTCAAGTCTGGCCATGACTTGACTGTGTACGTTGCAAATTTCCCACCAGTTGCCGATCAAAACTACATTCGCAGTATCTTCAAGGATTGTGGCGAGATTCTCAGCATACGATGGCCAAGCCTGAAGGTCAATGCCCACCGACGATTCTGCTACATTTCATTCCGTGACCAGGAGGCTTCGGCGAAGGCTGTGAAGAAGGAGGGTACAGTTCTCGAAGGGCGTTACAAGCTTCTCGCCAAGTATTCAGATCCTAGTCAGAAGAAGGCTCGTGAAGGAGCACTTGCAGAAGGCCGGGAGATTCATATTAGCAATCTGGACCGATCGGCGAGCGAGGCCGATCTGAAGGAGGTCTTCTCAAAGTACGGCAATGTTACAAGAATCAATGTTCCTCAAACATTGGCGGGAAAGAATAGAGGATTTGCCTTTATGGACTTTTCGACCAAAGAGGAGGCGGAGAAAGCTGTGGCGGAGATGAACAACACCAAATTCAGGAGTCAAATTCTTGAGGTTGCGCTTTCAAAGGAGTCAAAGATCAAGCCGGCAGCCAAGACAATTATTGCAGAAAATGCCAGGAGCTCGCCAGCACCATCATCTCATGATGCCGACGGCGACGAAACTATGCAGGACGCACCCAACGACAGCCAGGCCAAGCCAACCGCGGCAGACATCTCGACGCGCACAATTGCTCTTATGGGCCTCCCTGATACTGTCAACGACGCAAGGATTCGGGCACTCGTCGAGCCTCTAGGCGCTATTGTCAAGCTCATCGTGCTACCTGGCAATGGCGGCGCCAAGGTTGAATTTGCTGATGCCTCCACTGCTGGCAAAGCCAGCCTGCAACTCAATAGTATGGAGTTCGAAGGCCACAAGCTGCGTACGGGGAGTGTGGATGAGCTCCGCCAGGCCAAGGCAGAACATGCTCAGGATCGGATTGTCTACGGCAAAAAGGGCAAAGCCAACGAAAAGGATAAGGAACAAAAGCCCAAGGGCACCGGCCCCTCGTCTACTTTCATGCCTCCACCAACCAACATCCGACGGCCGGTGCTAGGCAAACCTGGCCCACGCCGCGGTCTTGGTTTCAAGTCCAGTACTGCCAAACCTGAACAAAATGGTGACTCTGAAGCGCCAGCAAAGAAAAGCAATGCTGATTTCAAGGCCATGTTTCTTGCTAGCAGCAAGGGGGAAGAGAAGAAAGCGGATGGTGGTGAAAAGAAAGAGTCTGAGGCATGAGCAAGGAGTTCAATGATGTTTTCTGTGCCACACCTTGTTGCATAATGTAATTTACTACAACACAATGATATCCAGGGGAAGTTGCCAAGGAAGAGAAATGTGGAAAGGTTGGGAGGGAATTGTATCAAGTGCAGCTTTTAAATGCACATAATCGCACCTTTCAAGAACTTGTAAAAGCAAACTTGTCGTGGTTGCATTGCTTTGGTTGACAGCATTTCCTTCTTCAACTCCGGGAGGTAATTCTATAGTTTGCTCGTCTATATATGCCAAGTGCATTTCAAGACATGTACCCTTGACAACATGGCACTTCATCTCGCAAACCTTTCATGCGTAGTATCTATGGATCTCCAGGTATTCTCGACATCCTGCGATACTCTTAATGCCTATGATTCCTATCAAATCATTTGACATGACCCATTGAGATATATCCATCCACTCATGCCTTGATTGTCATCCCAGCAGTAGATCGATCCTGTCCAAAATCCTGCGTAAAAATCCTTTGCCAAACATCAAGCCACTTCTCCTGTTGAGCCGTGGGCAGCTTGCCTGGTTGCTTGAAAGATCGTGTCAGGAGTTCTCGCAAACGTGTGCGGAGAACCTTCATGACAAGCATTGTCTTCCAGTCAGGGACGGCAAAACGGCCACGATTTCCATCAAGAACGATCACTCCAGAATACATCTATAGTAACCGTGTTAGTACTAACATCGCAACGAATGTGATAAAGAATGACTTACATCGCATCGTACATCGCCACACAAGAGGGCAATGGCAAATGCTTCCACGGCGGTAGCCTCATGGGCGTGATATACCCTATATTGAAGTCAGTTCATTGCTCAAATCTTAAAGTCAGGGGTACCTACGTCTTGGACTGCATGATATGATAGTAGGAAAGCCATCGGATATCAAGACGACCTCGGTTGACGGACGATGGATGAAGGCTGATGGATTGGTTCGTACCAATGTTTCTCAAGCCCTTGGACCCAGGTGCATCTCTCACAAGAATCTTGGGGTAGAAACTCCACGCTATGACTGACGCGGAAACAACGTCGTTGTCACTGTTGAGGTTGACTCTTCGAGGTATGTCATAGAATTGCTGCTGCCTTCGTCCCCTACCACCAGAAAATCGGGCTCGAGAAAGTGCTCGTCTCTCTTCCTCGGTAAGAGATAGGAAACTAGAGTCGGCTAGAGCTGTAAGGAGTTGTCCCTTTAAATCCTCGATGTTGGTAAGGGTCTGCTGGTTCAAAAAGTTCTTGCGGCAGAATTGGAACTCCTTTCCGCCACCACCAGCGGACTGGCATACTCGTTTCCAAGCTAGGTAGGCGTTGTATATAGTGAGAAGATCAGAATCTCCACGCCTAAACGCCATACGGGCGTTATCTGCCTGGGTGCGTTGTCCAAAAGGGGCAGAGAAAGGTGACTTGGAGGATAGAATAGCTGCCACAGTGATGGCCATATCCAAACATTTGAAGATGACTCCGTACAAAATGAGTTTTCCCAAGAACACGTCTAGAGGTAGTCTGGCTAACTGGTGTCCAAGTGGCGTCAGCTCCTCAGCCTGAGTTAAGGCGCGAACATCCACAAGGGCGTCAACGGCTCGGCGTATGTTCTTGGCTGAAGGCGGGTCGAGGGCATCGCCTAGAGTCTCCTCGATTCCTCCGATTTTGCAGATCTTGACCCGAATCGCCAAATCTTGTAGTGAAAGCCGGAGCATCTCAGGCGTCTGCTGGTCACTCATCAACTGATCGTGGCGGTGTTTTGTGAACATGTGAAAGCAGAGTCCTTCTTGTACACGACCTGCTCGACCTCGCCTTTGCTTCGCATTTGCACGGGAGATAAAGGTATCGATCAGCCTCGAGAGTTGACGCCTCTCATCGAATCGCATCTCACGATGCTTTCCAGTGTCGATTACACAAGTGACATCGGGAATCGTGATTCCAGTCTCGGCAATATTGGTAGCAAGGACGATTTTGCGGATACCAGGAGGTGGAACAAGGAATGCTGACTCTTGGTCCTCTGTTGCAATGGTAGAATGCAGGGGATAAACGAGCCAGTCTTTGGAAAACCTAGGGTCTCCAAGCAGCATATCATTCAACGTACGGATCTCAGCAATACCTGGCAAGAAAACCAGAATGGCTTTGCTGAAGGTTTGCAGGTTATCATCAATGGCGATCTGAGCTATCAGCTGGACAATCAGATCAAACTCGATGCGGTATTCGTCGATTTGAGCCAATGTTGACCGGGTTCTTGGTGAATACCCTACTAGACTCTTCGCGATGTCGCTTTTAGGATTCTCTGCCTCACTCTCGGTAGGGTCATCGTCCAGGTCTACCATCTTGTCAGGTTGGGAGTCTGCGGGTGTATATCCAGTAAGGTCGATAGCATCTTCTAGATACCGAACCTGAACAGGGAATGTTCGCCCGGGAACATTGAGGACCGGGGCACCACCAAGATATGCAGAGAAACGGTCGGCATCAACTGTAGCGGACATGAGGACAACCTTCAAGTCTTTACGTCTCTTGAGCAACTTCTTCAAGACGATCAAGAGGAAATCGCTGTCGATTGTGCGCTCGTGGACTTCGTCGAGTACCAGATGTGTTACTTCCTGGAGGTCATTGGAGCCCTCGAGCATTCGCATCACAATACCAGTAGTAGCATACACCAGCCGAGTTTCCCTAGAGGTATTGGCCTCGAGTCGAATAGAATAACCAACCAGAGACCGGTTGGTTCCAAGATCGTTCCTGTTTTCACCGAGCTCCTCACTTACACGGCGAGCAAGGGAAATTGCAGAAATTCGGCGGGGTTCTGTACAGTAGACCTTACAAGGCCTTCCTTGAGAGAGCTGGTGCTCCAACAAGAAAGCTGGGACTTGAGTACTCTTTCCGCTAGGCGATGGTCAGTGAAGTCTCTCTCGGTAGGATGGGTTCAGCACTATACCATCCAGTTTCACCACAAACAATCACTACCTGATTTTCATCGACAGCAGTCAGGACCTGTTGTCTGAAGTTCCACATCGGGAGTTGCATACGAGATTGCTATGATTTTGTTAGCTTTTACCAGACGCAGTAATTCGTCTTATCACTCACCAGCATCATCTGAAATTTGCGTGTACTGGACTTGTCCGCCCAAATCCTCTGGTAATACTCCCCGTTTGCAGTATTTTGCCTTGATCGATCTTGACCGCCATCTTCGCTAGACTCGTTGTGATTTCTGGTGCCTCGCCCTCGGAATGCTCCCTGAATTATGACGCCGTCTTCAAGCTCCTGGTCGTGCCGTTGGCGGACTAAAGACCTCAAGTCTCTCACCACATTTCTATCTTGCTCATCAATCTGGGCCTTTCGAGCCTCAGCGAGCTCGTTCCAGAGATCCTTCCATGTATGAGGAAGTCTGATGGCCACCTTCTCCTCTTTGGCGTTACCGCTGAAGGTGTAGAATAAAGCAGCAGTCGAGATATAAGACTCAGACTGCTTGGAATCTGGTGTTGCAATGCCAGTCATGGTGAATGTGAACCGGAATGGGTCTGCCACGACTTCAACATCTGACGAGGCCGCTGGTGGTGGTGGCAATTCCTGGGGTTTTGTCCATAAGATGTCCAACGAGTGACGGTTTGCAAACGAAGCATCTGAGACGATCGTAAATGAGACTCTCGATGATGAATCCCTGATTGTACGGTCAGCATATCCCAGTTTCATGTATAATAAAAAGATCGTATCGAGGCTTACCTTGAACGACACGCTTCTTCCAGAGCTCTCCGAGGACTGACGCCTGTCGACTTCCCGAAATCACGTATAACAATTTTACTCCCATCGACCGAGTTGACAACGGTACGACTCTCGCCTGTACTTGCATCAACTTCATTTTGGGGCAAAGATGCAAATAGCCCACCAATGCCATCTTCATCTTCATCGTTCGTTTCTGCCAATATCTCTGCAGCGATGCGCTCAGCTTCGCCGTTAATATCATCATCGTCTGCCTTTTCAGGTGCAGCTTCTTCCTCCGCAGTAGCATTTACTTCAGTTTGTTCTCGCATCTCGTCCTTTGCAGCAGCCAATTGCCTCTCCAGATCAATCCTTTGAACTTTCCACTGTTGGTCGGCGTCATATTTGTCGAATAGGACGTCGGATTCAATCTTCTTGATCTTGGCTTCAAGCTTCGCAATAGCAAGTTCCTCGTCAGATTCGGCGGCTTTGGAGTTATCCAGTCGGCCGTGGCCGCGCTCATACTCCAACAGTTTTGCTTTAGTTTCCAAGTACTTTGGCACGAGTTCATCAGGCTCGATATCACTGTCACAAGTCACCACCAACTTTTTAGTTGGCGAGGAAGTCTTGCCCTGCCGGCTTCTGGCCCCAGCAGATTTGTTCTTGCGGCCGTTCCGAGGATCATGATGACGAGGTGTGCTCGAGCGACTCGGTAAAGGGCTGTCCTGGGGAGTATCTATAGTACGATATGGTCAGAAAAGGGAATAACGTTCAGATACCGAAGAGACAAACCAGTAGTACTTTTGGGAACTGGCCTTGACTTGGGTTCGTAGCTTGGTAGTTCCTCAATTGGGCATTCTCGGGCTAGCCAGTCGAGAGCCTCTTCAAGTCCCCAGATAGAATCTCTGCTTGTGGATATTATATTCGGAGCTATATCCAGAATGTACCGTGTTACGGCTGCAACACGCGCGGTAGGAAATTCGGCCGCGGACAGAGTCTGTTGCAAGGTCCAGAGACGGATGATCATATCTTCTTCGGGAGGCATCTTGCCAGCACCAGAATTATCGGACGAAGAAAGGCTCGAAGCCGCGAACCGATTTTCTGCTTGTACCAAGTCGAGTATGTGATCCATCAAATCCTGGGGCAACCATTTGAAGCTATTGATCGAGTCCGCTTGGCCGCGAAGAAGGCGACGATCGGTATCGAGTCGATTCCGCTGACGTTGAGCATCTTTCTTTGTTTTAGCTGCGTGTCTCTCTACAATCAATTGCAATTCCGATTCCTCCAACTGTCTTTCGAACTCTTCCGGGCTCAGTGTCTTCTCCGGGGCATCGGCGTTGGCGGTCGCATTCTCAGATGTCGTGGACGAGGATGGAGGGGCATCGTTCTGTGCCGATGGAGGGGCAGCTTGGCCTTTGGTCGCGGCAGGCTTTGATTCGGACTCGGCAACTTCTGGCCTTGGTTTGGAGGCAACTGAGGTGGTAGCAAACCCTCGAGCTGGGTTCGCGGCAGGCTTCTTCTTCTTTTTTGCGCCAGCCATGATGGTCAGTGACTAAGTAGGGAAAGCAGAAGAGCGAGTAAGCGGTAAGGTTGGAAAAAGAATCGAGGAGAGGAATTGGTTGCTCTCTAGTTTGGGGGTTTCATGAGGTAGAGGCTTGAAGAAGAACTCGGCGCATCCCCTTGCCTTGCAACTTGAAAGACTACGGGATCTGGATTCGGTAGTCCACAAGAGAAAGGTAGGGTGCAAGAGCGAAGTGATCAAAGGTGGAGAGTTGTGACGCAAGGGCTTTGATCTCCAGTTGTGGATCGTAGACTGTATCAAGATGAGGGAGATAATAGTACAATAGTTGAGATGAAAGAGAATCGAATATTTATGTTACACTATACATGAATTTGAATTTTATTTTCAACTTCCTCGGATCTGCAAGGCACTACACCTTACAGCTGCACTTTGTCGCTGAACGTTCCGTCGCGTCTAATTTTGACTACCTGCCCCTCTAGCTGAAGTGCTCAGCGATGCGTCATCCGGGCCTGGGCCTAATTATAGGGCCTTGAAGTCTCTCAGGGCTCCTAACCCCACTGGCTATCGAGCCGTAAGTGCTTGTCTGGGTCAAGCTCCATGTAAAAAATGACCACGGCCACCTTATCCCACCAAGGTACTGCTATCGACTGTACCTGTCTTGGACGTGGGGTCAGTCCATCTCGATATTTCCATCCTCACTCGACAGATTTGGTGCCCGAAAAATCCAAAAAAACACCACCTACAACACCATCACCAAAAGCCTCTTGACCTCCAACCCCCTCACCTTCGCCCTCGTCCATCCAGAGGATCTACGCCTCAGATCTGGCGTTCTCGAGCTCTGGTAGCCCCAGATGAGTTCATCAACCCGAACGCCCACTTCCGTCTCCGATCCCCAGAATGTCTAAAGCCGACTCACCCGACTCTGGCGCTTCAGCCGACCTTGACGCTGCTGCTATTAAACAAGCTTTGGCCTCTTCTTCGACCTCTACCCGGATAGCCCAGCTGCGTGTAATTGAGGAGAAGCTTACTCAGAAATGTGCGCAAGTCCTGGCAGTCTCCCAAGTTCCTTCGGCCAACTGACTCTTGTTCCGCAGCCCTCGA
This sequence comes from Fusarium guadeloupense, assembly GCA_021655865.1. Classification (NCBI taxonomy): domain Eukaryota; kingdom Fungi; phylum Ascomycota; class Sordariomycetes; order Hypocreales; family Nectriaceae; genus Fusarium; species Fusarium guadeloupense. The sequence continues at coordinate 50,995 of JAJJWM010000281.1, read as the reverse complement.
TAGCGCTTCAATTACACGACTTCTTCAACTTCTGTTCGGTACATACGCATTCTACGCTGATAGACAATCTCGGCTGTCTGTTCAAAAGTGCTTGATCGCCTTGATTACGGCCGGCGTCGACTCCAAAACCATCGCCCCGCTCATCACCGCCTTGCGCAGGGAAAGCCAGAAACATGGCATTGCTCCTACGAACGCATTCGTTCTCGTCGAATGGTGTAGTCTGTTCATGCAGCATTTAGATGCCTCTATGTGGGATCAGTTTGGCTCCGACATTGTTCTAACAGAAGCCGATGCTTTGGAAAAGTGTCATCAGCCAGTCTCCAGGAAGTCGGTAGCTCACTCCGCTGTCATTGTCACTAGGAGAGGCTTGCGGAAGCTCTTCTCGTCTCCTGATTCTAGCGAGAAACGGTTGACTTCTTCAGTTGATGGCCTCACCACAAAGGGGGCCCAGTCTACCCCTCGAAATGCCATCTTGCTAGGTGTTATCGCCGGCGTATCTGCGAGGAAGGATCACTTGCGGCCTGTTCTCGATTCTCTCAAACCAAAGTATTATGATTTCTTTTCAAGAGAGATAATTGGTTCTCGTATTGCAGTTCCAGAACACCTAGTTCTAGGACTCGGTGACTTCTTCACCTCGTTCGCAACTCCCGAAGAGGTTGCCAAGCAACTAATTCCATCTCTGGAGAAGGGCCTTCTGCGTGCCCCTGAGGTCCTTTTGGGAGGGGTCCTCACTCCTCTTGTCCGTTCTCTGGCCGATAGCTTCGATCTCTCCGCTATTCTTGAAAAGAATCTGCTCAAACCCCTTCTAGCAAACGCCAAGTCCACCAACCCAGCTATCCGTGCTGGCGCTTTGGATGCTTTCCGTGCTCTGGTCAGCAAGTCAAGTGATAATGCTTCTTTAGAGAAGGTGATTAATGAAGTTGCGACACCGCTCAAGTCAGGCAAACTCGCATCTCCTGACCACCGTATACTGCATGCGCAGATGCTCGAAGCTGCGCCTCTATCAAAGTCAAGTGCTGATCAAGTTGCCAATGCCATTTCTGTTATCGCTGCCAAGGAGGGTAACGAAGGTGCTCTGGCTGCAGAGACATCAGCACTGGCGAAGGCTGTAGCCTTCCTCCTGGATAATGACGTTGAGATATCCAAGACTGTGCTGGACTCGATAAACAAGGGGCTTACGGAGAAGAAGATTCCATCCCGAAAGTATTGGTTACTTCGTGTGGGACACATCTTGCAGGCCCTTACAGGGGCAGAATCGGTATCTCCGGTGACGTCTGCCTTTGTTGAAGCAGTTATACCAAAGATTGTCACCACCTTCACTGAAGTGACGGCAAATGCGGCCGCGGCTGCTCAGAATGGCCTCATCGTCGGCGCCTACATCTTGACAGCAGTAGCCAATCATGTCCAACGTTTGCTTCCCGATTCTACAGCAGCTTCATCTTTAACAAAAGCATCTGTTACCAAGGAGTCGCTGACTCTGGATCCGAAGCCCTCTTTCCTTCTCAACCATCGAATCTACTCCAAGGTCACAGCAGATGAAGATCTCAGATGGCTTACACGTGCTTTGAGTTCTGTTTTCCAGAACCTGGAGGGAGGCGCGGATAATCAGGTCGCACTCGCCTGGTCCGAAGCATTCATCTATCTCATTACCGCTCAGAGCGTTCCCACCACTGTTCAACAAGAGACTTCAAAGACCCTTTCTGATTTATATACCCGTAACCCGAAACTGGTATCTAGCTTCGTCATCAATGGTCTTTGGGCTTATCTAGGACACTCTGGGTCTCATGATAAGGATCAATCGCCAGATGCTCACAATTTGATCCAGGTTGTGAAGTCTATCTGTCTGACTTCCAATGACGTGGAAAAGTCTGGGAGGACCATCGATAAGGAAGACATTGAATCTCAAGCAAACCGTCTCCTTGTTCTAGCACGTCCGGAATTGATCCCCAGGGCTAGCTGGATTGACTTGTGTCTTCGAATGGAGCTGGATCCTGGAAAACTTGTTGAAAAGTACAAGAGTGAACTGATGGCAGAAATAGAAAACAAAACATCCTTTGAACAAAAGGTTCGGGTACACCACTTCTGTTGTACTAAAGATGCTAATCGATTTTGGCAGACTGACACAATCAAGAAGGCTGCATATAATGCAGCTGCTGATCTGGCTTTTGTTGCCCCTGATACTGTCATCCCACAACTCCTAGAGGCCCTAAACCGAGACCTAAATGTCGGACAGCTCCAGGATATTGGCCCCGTTGAAGCGGCTATCTTTAGAACGCCTGAAGGCACCGTGTTCGTTGATGTGCTTGCCAAAAAGTCTCAGCCAGTTTTGGATAAAAACAAAAAGGATTATGATATCCTGAAGTGGGAAGAAGAGCTCAGGAATCAGCTCGAAAAGAAGAAGGGTCAACAGAAGAAACTTACCCCTGAAGAGAATGCAAAGGTCAACGCTCAACTGAAGAAGGAGAGTCAAATCAGACAATCCATCACTGAGATCGAAGCGAGACTCTTGCGAGGTATCGGCATTATTCAGAGCCTTGCCACTGGCCCGCCAACGGATGCTACTCAATGGCTAGGCACTGCCGTATCGCTACTCATTGGTATCATGGACGCAGGTGCCACATTGATTACGGGCGATGCGGCACCCCTGGCTTATATCACTTGCGCGGAAAAGATTAGTGAGCGCCTAGGCTCCATGAGGCCATTTGTCGGAGTCGCAGCCCTCAGACTACGCGGTGTATCACTAGCAGAGAATTACCAAGAGGAGGCTGTCGAGGACCTGATTACAAGAGTGCTCTATCGTTTACGATTTGCTGGCGAGCAGCGACCTTTCGACTCCGTATCACTCATCTATGCACTGCCACTTGTGCTGGACCTTCTCCGCAAGGGAGGAGTTGGTAGTTCGGCGGATGATGCAGATGCTCAGCTAGTACTGGCCATCGAGTTTCTGTCGTTTCATACAGACGTTTGCGCCGACGAAGCCGTTCCCAGAGCCGAGCTTCTTTCGGTCCTCATCAGCTCGATGCAAGCTTACGCTCAGCACTATAAGCTCCTCAAGGACTGTTTTGCCGACATGTGCCGCTGTATTGCTCCCAACATGAACCGCGAAGAAATGGTCATCCTGGCAAAGGGAGCTTTGGTACCTGAAACCCGAGTCAGGTCGACTGTCTTGCAATCTATCAGTGCTGAGGTCGATATGAGTGAGCTTGGCTACTCTGACGAGATTTGGGTTGCTGCGCATGATGATGAAGAAGAAAACCAAGATCTTGGTCGTGAAATCTGGGAGGAGAGCGGCTTTGAGGTCACAGCTGAGGTGCCCCTGAAGATGCTGCCTTTTATTGAAAGCAATGACGGTCAACTGCGTCGTAGCGCTGCTCGCTCGTTAGCCGAAGCCGCCAGCTTGCACAGCGACTCTCTGGAAGCTGTGCTTGACCAACTCAAATCCACCTATGTCGAGCTTGCAAAGCCCCGGGTTCAGCAACTTGACGAGTTCGGAATGCCCAAGAAGATGGACCTGTCCGACCCTTGGGAAGGTAGACACGGTATTGCCACTGCTTTCAAGGAGCTTGCTCCCATCATCAAGATTGATCAATTAGATCCCTTTTTCGATTTTTTGATTGATGCTGGCCCTCTGGGAGATAAGAACGGCGCTGTTCGAAGCGAGATGTTGGATGCCTCAATCAGAGCTATTGAGATTCATGGCAAGGGTATCCTTGACCAGCTCATGACGAAGTTCGAGCAGACCTTAGAACGGCCAGATGAGAACAACGATGCAGCTGATCGCGTCGACGAGGCCGTCATTATCATGTATGGTGCTTTGGCTCGTCACCTGAAGCCTGGTGATCCTAAGATCCCCGTTGTCATTGACCGTCTTGTGGCGACTCTTAGCACGCCCTCCGAGACAGTGCAATATGCTATTGCAGAATGCCTGCCTCCACTTATTCGGGCTTGCCCCGATCAGTCCTCCAAGTACTTTGGTCAAATCATGGATCAGCTCCTCGGTTCCAAGAAGTATGCTGTCCAGCGAGGTTCTGCCTACGGTCTGGCTGGCCTTGTAATGGGACGAGGTATCGGGGCCCTGCGAGAATACCGAATTCTTTCAACTCTCAACGATGCCATGGAGAACAAGAAGGAGGCCAATCAGCGCGAGGCTGCTCTTCTTGCATACGAACTTCTATCCACGATGCTTGGACGCATCTTTGAGCCTTATGTGATTCAAATTGTGCCTCAACTGTTGACAGGGTTTGGCGACGCCAACGCAAATGTCCGAGATGCCTGTCTCGCAGCAGCTAAGGCATGCTTCGCAAAATTGAGCTCTTACGGTGTGAAGAAGATCATGCCAACTCTTCTTGAAGGACTCGAGGAACAGCAATGGAGAAGTAAGAAGGGTGCTTGTGATCTCCTCGGTGCAATGGCGTACCTCGATCCTCAACAGCTGGCCAACAGTCTACCTGATATTATCCCTCCCCTTACTGGTGTACTGAACGACAGTCATAAGGAAGTCAGGGCAGCAGCGAACCGAAGCTTGAAGAGATTCGGTGAAGTCATCAACAACCCAGAAATCAAGTCTCTGGTTGATATCATCCTCAAGGCTCTTAGCGACCCCACTAAATACACAGATGAAGCTCTGGACTCTCTCATCAAGGTCCAGTTCGTCCATTATCTCGACGCACCGTCTCTGGCGTTGGTTACTCGCATCCTACAACGTGGTCTGGGAGATCGATCCAACACCAAGCGCAAGGCAGCTCAAGTCATCGGCAGTTTGGCTCACCTTACGGAAAAGAAGGACGTTGTCATGCATCTGCCTGTGCTTGTTGCTGGCCTCAAAATTGCTATCGTCGACCCAGTACCTACTACCCGAGCTACAGCATCCAGAGCCTTGGGTTCTTTGGTCGAGAAGCTGGGAGAAGATACCCTTCCCGATCTTATCCCCGGTCTGATGCAGACCCTCAAGTCAGACACTGGTGCTGGCGACCGATTGGGATCTGCACAGGCTCTCAGCGAGGTCCTCGCCGGACTGGGAACGACAAGACTGGAGGAGACCCTCCCGACCATCCTTCAAAACGTGGAGTCCTCGAAACCTGCCGTTCGCGAAGGCTTTATGTCACTTTTCATCTTTCTTCCTGTCTGTTTCGGCAACAGTTTCTCCAACTACTTGGGTCGTATCGTTCCGCCTATCCTTGCAGGTCTTGCTGATGACGTTGAGTCCATTCGTGAAACCGCGCTGCGTGCAGGTCGCCTGTTGGTGAAGAACTTTGCAGCTCGTGCTGTGGATCTTCTGCTTCCAGAGCTCGAGCGTGGTCTTGCGGATGACAGTTACAGAATCCGACTCAGCTCTGTGGAACTTGTGGGAGACCTTCTGTTCAACCTTACAGGTATCAAGGCAGGTACTGAAGCAGATGAGATTGAAGAGGATGAGAATATCAAGGAAGCAGGTGCATCTCTCAAGGAGACCCTTGGCGAGGAGAAGCGCAACAAAATTCTTTCGGCACTCTATGTGTGCCGATGTGACACAGCTGGAGCCGTCCGCTCAGCCGCCATTGCAGTCTGGAAGGTCCTCGTTCACAGCCCAAGAACCCTCAAGGAGCTTGTGCCAACTCTTACCCAACTTCTTATCCGACGCCTGGGAAGTTCCAACATGGAACACAAGGTCATTGCAAGCAATGCCCTTGGAGAACTCATCCGAAAAGCAGGAGATGGTGTTCTGTCAAGTCTTCTTCCTACTTTGGAAGAAGGACTTCAAACATCTACCGATGTGGATGCAAGGCAGGGTATCTGCCTGGCTCTCAAGGAGCTCATTTCCTCTGCTTCCCCCGAGGCGCTCGAAGATCACGAAAAGACCCTTATTTCTGTTGTTCGTACCGCCCTCACAGACTCTGATGAGGAAGTCCGAGAAGCCGCTGCCGAAGCATTTGACTCGCTTCAACAGATCTATGGCAAGCGAGCTGTCGATCAAGTTCTTCCCTTCCTTCTCAACCTTCTGCGTTCCGAGGACGAAGCGGACAACGCTCTGCAGGCTCTCCTTACTCTGCTTACCGAAACAACCCGATCAAATATCATCCTACCCAACCTCATCCCTACACTCACAACACCTCCTATTTCGTCATTCGATGCCAAGGCCCTTGCCTCTCTATCCAAGGTTGCTGGTCCTGCCATGAACCGACGCCTGCCTAACATCATCAATTCACTCATGGATAACGAGATCAACTGCAAGGAGGATGGCCTCCGTGAAGAGCTGGCGACATCCTTTGATACCGTCATCCAGTCCATTGACGAATATGATGGCCTTAACACGGTCATGAACGTCCTCTTACAGCTGCTTAAGCACGAGGATCACCGTCGCCGAGCGGCTACTGCCCACCATTTGGGCAACTTCTTTGCCGCTGCCAGCGTGGATTATTCCCGGTACAACCAGGATATCATCCGTTCACTGCTCAATTCATTTGATGACAGTGATATGGACGTCGTTAAGGCCTCCTGGACAGCTCTCAGCGCATTCACCAAGAAGTTGCGAAAGGAAGAGATGGAGTCACTTGTCATATCTACCCGACAAACTCTTCAGCGAATTGGTGTTGCGGGAGCAAACCTGCGCGGTTTCGAGCTGCCCAAAGGTATCAATGCCATTTTGCCAATCTTCTTGCAAGGTCTCATGAACGGTACTGCCGATCAACGAGTTCAGGCTGCTTTGGGTATTTCCGATATTGTCGACAGAACAAGCGAGGCCTCGCTGAAGCCATTCGTGACCCAGATCACTGGTCCCCTGATCCGAGTCGTTTCAGAACGTGCCACTGAGGTCAAGTCGGCCATTCTTCTTACCCTCAACAACCTTCTTGACAAGATGCCTGCAGCACTGAAGCCTTTCTTGCCCCAGCTTCAGCGTACATTCGCCAAGTCTCTTGCTGACCCATCTAGCGAGACACTGAGAACACGGGCTGCCAAGGCATTGGGCACTCTGATCAAGTACACGCCCCGTATTGATCCTCTGATTGCCGAACTCGTTACTGGATCAAAGACAGCAGACCCGGGCGTCAAGACGGCCATGCTCAAAGCCCTGTACGAAGTTATTAGCAAAGCAGGTGCTAACATGGGCGAGGCGTCACGAACTTCTGTCTTGTCACTCATCGACATGGATACGGATGAAAGAGATGAATCTATGACGATTACCAACGCCAAACTGCTAGGTGCACTTATCAAGAACGTTCCCGAAGAAGCCGCGTTGGGTCTGTTAAAGAACCGAGTGGCTACCACGCATTTTACCCATTCATCTGTACTCGCTCTGAACTCGGTTCTGGCCGAGTCTCCAGATGCTCTGCTCCAAGGCTCGTTGGCTGATGATTTGCCCGATTTGCTATGCCAGGGCATCACCAACAAAAACGTGAGTTATGATGTTAATCATTAAAAAACATTATGTTCAGCAAGCTAACAATGGCAAACAGGTCTTTATTGCGGACAACTGCATCTTGGCTACTGGAAAGTACTTGCTCTCAGACTCGCCCAAGACCTATGAGACAACAAAGGGGATTTTCGAGGCTCTCGCTTCCATCATCCAGCCTGGCAATGCAACCGACTCTCGCCGACTCGCATTGGTCGTTATACGTACCGTAAGCCGCAACGATATGGAGATGGTTCGACCTCATGTCGCCCTGCTGGCGCAGCCTATCTTTGCCAGCGTCCGAGATCCTGTTATTCCCGTCAAGCTTGCTGCAGAAGCAGCCTTCGTGGAGCTATTCAACGTGGTCGATGAAGAGAGCCGCATCTTTGACAAGTTCATGGCTGGTCCTGGAGCGGATCTTCCTGCCAACACCAAGAGGAGCATGGGAGACTATTTCAAACGTGTTGCCATGCGGTTAGGCTTACAAGCTCGTGAGAGGCGTGAGGCAGAGGGTGGACAAGGAGGACTTGGCCTGTCAAACGATGAGGCCGAGGATGAGAAGGAGATTTGGAGTGTAGGCAAGGTTGACGTAGGGGGTGAAACTTTTGTGTGAAAGCGACCATGATGTGTCGCCAGTATCTAGACTATGTTCACTCATATGTAGCAGTCTAGTAGAGTAAATACAGGTTTTACTGATACTATGAATCATCATACATTTTTGTAGCGACATTCTGTCGGCTGATTGATGCTAATTGGATCAGAATAAATTACAGGCAGATGATGTTAAACCGCGCTTGGTTTCTATTGCCGAAGTCTCCTTTAAGGGAAAATATTCTACCTTGAAACCCAAGGCGTGTAAGTTCAATTGGCATCAATCGCACTTCGAGATATACCAATATCCAAAAAGACACCTACCAAAAAGATAGATTATGCGACTGCACACTGATAGCAGTCATAGAAAGCAACCTGGAATACCATCACCATAATTTATATCGGAGCAGACACTCCGCACGGCGATAGAAGTAAATAATTGCAAACAATATTCTGATTGGAACGAGGGAAACTGCTCCTTACCCCACCCCGCCTCCCGCCTCCCAAAACCATTTCGATGACCCTAGAGGCAGGTCCAAGTCACGTGAAGTACGGCGGTGACTCATGACTTAACAGAGCCCTCGCTTAGCGCGACTGATGGAGTCTAGCGCACGTGAACCCACAAACCCAAGGAGGGAAGTGCTACCCAGAGAAATTCTGGTCTCTCAAACCCCTCTCAGTCTTCATCCAACATCCATCGAGGACCCGGCCGTCACCACTAACGACAATCAAGATGTAAGTCATCCGAATCGATCAGGACAAGCGAGAATGCGGTGCAGGAGGAGTTTTGGGGACAGTACATGAGCTGGATGCGTTTGCTTTGATGGCGTCGCTCACAGATTCGAAGCCTGGGAACACTTGAACATTATCAGAGAGGACTGGTGGCTAACAGATTAATTTCTTTCTCGACTACAGGGTCAACCTGCGAACTCAGAAGCGCCTGGCCTCTTCGGTCATCGGCTGCGGCAAGCGCAAGATCTGGCTCGACCCCAACGAGCAGACCGAGATCTCCAACGCCAACTCCCGCCAGACCATCCGAAAGCTCATCTCCGATGGCCTCATCATCCGAAAGCCCGTCACCCAGCACTCTCGATCGCGCGCTCGCGAGCTGAACCTCGCCCGACGAGAGGGTCGACACCGTGGCTACGGTAAGCGTAAGGGTACCGCCGATGCCCGTATGCCTAGCCAGGTCCTCTGGATGCGCCGCCTCCGAGTCCTCCGCCGTCTCTTGGTCAAGTACCGTGCCAGCGGCAAGATCGACAAGCACCTCTACCACGAGCTGTACCACAGCAGCAAGGGTAACGCTTTCAAGCACAAGCGTGCCCTAGTTGAGCACGTACGTGTTATCCATCATGATGATGCTCCACCATTGGAGCCACGACGAGGGATGTCTGCTGACATGGAGGTTTCTAGATTCACCGTGCCAAGGCTGAGAAGGCCCGTGAGACTGCTCTCCAGGAGGAGATGGATGCCAAGCGTGCGAAGAACAAGGCTGCCCGCGAGCGCAAGCAGGAGCGTGCGGCGGCGAAGCGAAATGCTCTCCTTGCCGAGGAGTAAGAGTAGGCCTAGTGGACAACGACAACATTTCGGTCTTGAGAGGAGGCTGCATTCGGAGTCTACGGGTTGGGTCTTTTTTTATGCCCTTCTGGTTTCTAAACTTGTACCGGCGGGGTTCAGGCAATGTAGCATTGAAAAAAATGGAATCGATGATGCTCGGATGCTTGGATGTTTTCCCTTTTACGACCTTCTCGTGGGCGCTTGTTATGCTCATTACGACATCAGTACCAACAGTGTTGAAAATAATGTGTGCGGTCTGGCTTGCGTCTGAAGCTCTCGCTGTGAGGTTGTTTTGGAAAAGTTTCGACGTGTGTGTAGGTTAGGCCAGTGAAGAGCCAAGCTTGACTGACTGCCCGGTCATGCATGTGGGAGTATTTCCAGTCTCTGCACATAATTGCTCAAGTACGTGATGCAGTCTGGGCAAAATCATAGCTTCAAACAAGACTTTCAGTCACAAACATTAGGAGATGAGCATGAAAGAGGTGAACTGCTCCGCGGCTAAACCAGGTTGCCACTAGACAAGATCAACTACGTAAAAAGAATGCTAACTATCCGACTAGAGTGAAAAGAGAAGAGAAAGATACCATCAAAGATCAACCAAAGATTTGGATCAGATTCCTTCAAATTGCCCTCTCAAGAGTGGTGAGGTTGTGCCAGGGCATATCAGCATGCTCCCGCCGAAGCGGACGAACCAATTTGCTGTCTTAGCGGTCACATCACGCCCAACTTTAGTTGATAAAGAAGGGAAAAGGGAAGGAAAACGAGAAAAGCCGGGTGGCCGAAGCATGCGAGTTTTATAATGTGATCACCGCCACAGGACATGGCAAGTGGCTGGTAGAGTGGACATGGTTCCATTTCGACTACATCACCAAGAAGTATCATGGTTTACCTTCGGGTTCCATCCCCCACTGAAACTGTGAGACGACAACTGACCTTGAGCGTATCGAACACTGAACCCAGTAACAGCAGGGGTTTGTTAGGGCTGGTACCTGCTGTGTAGGTACTGTAGCTGTCGCGTCCAGCCTTCTGTAACCTGGAAATTGTCTCCATGGGACGCTTCCACGTTATCATTCGAGCGAGTTCTCGGCCCTGGCCGGCTTCCTCCACCTCCACCTCCACCTCCGCCTCCGCCTACGCCTACGTCGTCGGCACTAAATAAGTTCATCATATTGGATCAATCAATGACGTCCTGAGCGAGTGCGCAACTGGAACAATCACCTTCACCTTGTCTCGTGAACAGCGCCTTGATCTTTTGTTAATAGATACTCCCATTTTCTCCTTCGATTGCGCTCTCGTTTACCTTGGACTCTTGTGCCACCAATCGCAAACCACGCCATGCCGCTCGCTGGCGTGAGAGGCACCTCGCGCGTGCTGCGCAGCATCGCCAGACCAATTGCTGCTTCGACGACATGCACTCGTTCAGCCTCGTCTATAGCTTTGGAGGACCAGCAGCAGGTTTGTCTACCATTCAATTGCACTAACATCGCCAGCCTTGATATCTAACTTGTTGTGCGCTTCTGTAGGTTCTCTCAGCTCATCTCAACAAGGCTGACCCCGCCGTCTTCGACATCATCGAGAAGGTTTGTTACGACAGCTACCTGATTCCCCCAAACAGTCGCTTACATAGACCCCCGTAGGAGAAAGACCGTCAGAAGCATTTCATCAACCTAATTCCCTCCGAAAACTTCACCTCTCAGGCCGTGCTCGATGCTCTTGGCAGCGTGATGCAAAGTACAGCTTCCAAAAACCAGGCACTCAACTATAATAACTCATGAGACTAACAGTCACATGCAGACAAATACTCGGAAGGATACCCAGGCGCTCGATACTACGGCGGAAACGAATTCATTGATCAATCCGAAAGGCTTTGTCAACAACGCGCCCTCGAATCATTCGGCCTCGACTCCAAGTTGTGGGGGGTCAACGTTCAAGGTTGGTTGCTCTCACAGCACTGATATATTGCCGCTCCAGGTCCTAGAGCTTTGTACTAACTACCGACTCCAAGCTCTTTCCGGCGCACCCGCCAACCTCTATGTCTATTCTGCTTTACTAAACACACACGATCGGTTAATGGGCCTCGACCTACCCCATGGTGGTCATCTGTCTCATGGCTACCAAACACCGACCAAGAAGATCTCAGCCGTATCAAAGTATTTCGAAACCCTACCATACCGATTGAACGAATCCACCGGATATATCGATTATGACAAGCTCGAGGAGATGGCAAGCATATATAGGCCCAAGATAATCGTGGCCGGTGCGAGCGCTTACAGCCGACTTATTGACTATCAGCGCATGCGAGAGATTTGCGACAAGGTTAACGCCTACCTTCTTGCAGATATTGCCCACATCTCTGGCCTGGTAGCAGCTAAGGTCATACCTGGTCCTTTCGCATACGCCGATATTGTTACTACGACGAGTCACAAGAGCTTACGAGGTCCTCGAGGTGCCTTGGTCTTCTACAGAAAAGGCGTGCGAAGACAGAATCCCAAGACGAAAGAGGACATCCTCTACGATCTCGAAGGTCCTATTAACAACTCTGTCTTCCCTGGCCACCAAGGCGGTCCTCACAATCACACCATCACAGCACTCGCCGTAGCTCTCAAGCAAGCCCAAACACCTGAATTCCAATCATATCAGTCTCAAGTACTAAAAAATGCTAAAGCCTTTGCGAAACGTTTGAGTGAGCCTAAGGGCAAAGGCGGCCTGGGGTATAAGCTTGTCAGTGGTGGCACGGACAACCACTTGGTTTTGGCTGATCTCAAGCCGCAAGGAATTGATGGTGGCCGAGTCGAACGGGTCCTGGAGCTCGTGGGCGTCGCGGCCAACAAGAATACAGTCCCTGGAGATCGTTCCGCATTGGTTCCTGGTGGTCTTCGTATGGGCACGCCAGCTATGACCACTCGCGGGTTCAATGAGGACGATTTCGTCCGTGTTGCTGATGTAGTGGACCGAGCCGTCACTATTGCCTCTCGAATCGACAAGGCCGCACGAAAGGCGGCGGAAGAGAAGGGTGAGAAGAATCCTGCCAAGATAAAGGTGTTTTTAGATCACCTCGGAGACGGTGAGACACAGTCTGAGATTGTTCAACTACGGAGTGAGGTCGAAGATTGGGTCGGCACGTATCCCTTGCCGTGGAGCACTTCGCAATAATGTCTTTGCGGAAATGCCTGATGATTGCAAGACTTGCGAGTCGCATCATTCATTCCCTGTTACCTCTCTCTGGAATGGGCAAAGTAGAGACCATATTTCAATCGCCTCTGCATATAACCCTGTCCAAAAATTTGCATCCCATACAATTTGCTTCTTGCAACTATCACACTCCCCTTGCATTGCATCAACGTTTGCATATAATCATATGTAGCTTAGGGCTAGTCTCACTCTGAGCGAATACAGGATATCAAATTTGAATACTTGGATGATCCAATCTCTGTCTGTTCTAATCCACAACTTCTTATGCATTGGTAAAAGCCAACGCTAATTCGCCATACAAAGCAAAATAACATCGACTTGCTACTCCTTACTCTCCGGCTCTTCAGAGGTCGCCTCCTTTCCCAGCACCTTCTTCACACTTGGCCTCGCCCCTATTCTCTCATAGTATTCTTGAAGATTCTTCAGTCCGTTCAATGACTCTGGCCCTGACTCCTCTACCACGCTGTGCAAAACTGGCCAGAAGGCAAAGTCAGGCAAAGATAGCCCCGCACCAGCGATGAAAGCACCATCGGTTTCGGCTGCGAAGCCGTCCCAAGCTTCGAGTTCCTGCTTGATGGAATCGAAATTGCGCTTTCCGCTGTTGCCATCCTTGGGTGTGTTCTGCCAAGTGGTCAATAGGGCCATGGCACGCTGAAGGCGACTGAACCGAGTAGCTAAATCTTTGGGTGGTTGTGGCGCACTGCCCGGCTTGCTGAGGCCGTAGCGGGCGTCGAGGTAGAGCATAACAGCCAGATCGCCTTGGACGGTGGACTTGTCCTTGTCTACAAACTTGACAACGAGGCTTTCAGTATTTGGTGTCTCAGACCCTGCGGTGATGCTTCCTTTTGCGCAATTCACACCGTATTCCGCCAACATCATGGCAATGCGCATGTTCACGGTCGAGTCGCCGCAGGCAAAGAAACGGGGCGCGTTGCTCATATGCAACACATCGAAGCCTTTGCCATAGTGGGCATCCCAGTCGAACTCGGTGGCGTGGTTCTCTGTTCCAAAAGCTTTGAGCATCTCGATGGTCTCAGGGGATTGGCCGTTGATGACGGGGCGGGCATCCTCGCGGGTTTTGGCTTTGGCACCTTGGCCCCAGATGAGAGTCTCTTCACGATTCAAGAATGTGCCAATCTGTCGGAACGTCAGGGAGATTCGACCTCCCTCGTACGCAAGCTCGGTTGTTGACTTTTGGTTCTTTGGTCGTTTGTCCTGACGAATGGCGTGAAGCCACTTCATGTTGCTCTGCAAGCCCAGTCGACACAGAGAGTTGTGTGGCAGCTTGGCTCGCTGGATTGTTCGTTTCAGGTCGGCTGGTGAAGGCGTGTCGCCTTGAGAAGGATTCTTATCCTTCTTCTTGGTCCTGAAAGTCATGGTTCGTTCGGCGCCTAGGCTCACGTTTGCAATGTAAGATCCTTTGGCAATATCCAAGGTCTTATCGCTGTGCTCAGAGATATAGTCGTTTCCGTCTCGATAGTACTGAATCAGTACATGGTTCAGAGAGTGGCCCAACTGTTTCTCTGTTTCGGTTTTGATGGCCAATACAGTTGGAGAGAATGGCAACAATGGAGGAGACTCGTCGGATGGGTGGCGGTAGACTGGGATACTCCCATCCGATCCAACCTCGCCTTGGACGGCGACCAGTCGTGGAACTTGTCCGCCTTGATGCGACATGCGCTGCCATTGAACCTCTTCGCGCAATTTGTCGAAGATACCATCAAGCAAGGATTCTGGAAGGACATTCTCAATGATGTCGGTATCTCCTTCACAAAGACCCTTCTGTTGAAGTTGACCATCATCAGACTCCATCGGGTTCTTGGTCTTGGGCATGTCCTGGGTTGTATTCGGTGATGGCTCCACAGTCTGTTCTTTGTCGTTGGCAGTATCCTCTGAGAGTGATTCTTTGGTGGTTTCCTGTGATGTCGGGTCGATATTGGCTTTAGATGGTTCTGCGGCGCCATATTTAATAGGGGAATCTTTGGCTGCATCCTCCTTCTGTGCTGAGTCTGCTTTTTCTGTCGCTGCAGCCTGAATTATGCTATTGGATTCTTCGGTCTTCAATTGTGGTTTGTCCTTTGAGTCATAGCGTTCAGCTGCACTTGTCAATAACGCCTTTGGCTGAGGCTGAGTAGCTGGTGGTGCGGGGCTTGGCGTATCCGAGGCCAGTCGAAGGCTCGTCATGTTTTTAACATAATCTGGGGTGATGCTCTTTTCGCGATCCTTCTCTTGTGCCGAGTTTGACTTTGTGCTTCGTGTTCGTTCCAGTTGCTTCGACGGAGGTGAGGGCACTTTGGCGCGCCGCATCTTCGGGGACTTGGGCTTGGGCTGTATGACCTCCATGACCTCTTCGTATGAAGCAATTTCGCATCCTGTAAGTTCTACCAAGGAGGCTATGGCTGCAGTCTTTCTGGAGTCACTGCGATAACCACAGCAGTCATCGACAATGGTGATAGCCATGCCATGTCCTGCGGCATCGAGCGCTGTCGCATACACACCGACATTGAGGAGTGAGCCGCAGATGAACAGCTCCATCACCATCTTGGCACGTAGAACACGCAGTAGATGAGTCGACTGGAAGGCTGAATAGTGTGACTTTGTCAATTTTGTGTCTGTCTTTTGTGACGAGTCTTCGATCGCCGAGGCTATTCGAACGCCAGGCGTGTCAGCCTTGACGCACACAGCATCCG
This sequence comes from Fusarium guadeloupense, assembly GCA_021655865.1. Lineage (NCBI taxonomy): Eukaryota > Fungi > Ascomycota > Sordariomycetes > Hypocreales > Nectriaceae > Fusarium > Fusarium guadeloupense. The sequence goes on along the minus strand of JAJJWM010000281.1, from coordinate 35,596 downwards.
CATGGCTAAGGAAAGCCTCCTCGTCTGGAGGGCCACCAGCCGCAATGTCCTCGATAGGGAGACTTGGCCTTCCTCGTCCTGAAGCTCGTGATGAAGGACGTGATACAATTGGTTTGTCGGTAATGACAATATGTTCTTCGGGTACAAGTCTAGTCTCATTGAACTGCGACTGAACCCAGACAACATCACCTACACCTCGGAATACCTGAGCCAGTTTGATAGTCCGATCCACAAAACCTTCCGGCTCAGTGACTGGTAAAGCACCATCGTTGGATATAAAGTCATGTTGAAAGTCGACGCCGATAAGAGCCTTGCGGGTTGTGATTTGCGGAAGTGAAGCTTGGTCGAAAGGAAACATGATAAGTTGTTAGGTACAATAAGAAACTAGTATCTCTGGATAAGCAAAAGGCCCAGATATTAAAAGGTTGCGCTTTTAAAGACCAGTATGTGCCGGTCAGGCATGTCCATATACAGGTGGAACTGGGTAGGGAACCTTAACGTTGAGGGTTTTAGGGCAGGGAATAGTCGATCAGGGTCTTGTTAGAGCAAACCCCCATGGTGATATTCGGAAGGGTTTTTGAGAGTGCAGGGTAGGTACCTAAATTACAAGGCGGTTGTAGATATATGGAAGCAGCAGTGGATCAGGAGACATTGACAAGACTCGAATGCTTTTATGGAAGTACAGACGGGTATGGCTATTTTTACATCTCATATCAAACCCCAGCAACGGGAGGGGTTAGGGTAGTTGCGGAATGGTAGCCCCAGAGAAGAGAAATAGGATTTTCAGGTGGTGATACGCTTTGACGCAAAGATGTGACTGAGCGATAGACATGCATAAGTTGGAGGTTCCAAGTGTCAATTGTTGGCTACTGGATGTACATGTATATATCCATTGTACGTAGTAAGTCAACACCATAATATGCAAAGTCGCAAGCTGTCGGCCCTCTTGTAAAGTGTCGGTCAAAGCAATCTGCAGCTTACCAACTGTTCAACCGTCTCTACCTGACCTGATTGAGATGTACATAGTAGATGTGCACAATCCTAGCGACTTGCATGTGTGAAGCAATAAGACAACATGACATGGGCGGGCGTGGATAAGGTCGTATTGCGAGTTTCGCATCCCTTTCGCGGCATCATTACCGTGTCGATCTGTTGGTCTAGAACTTTTTTGGCGCCCAACTCCCTGTTCTGAAGTAAATCCTACAGTTACTTGTGATTGCTGTTCGATGCGGATAGGAGATCTCAATTCTTGAATGACGTATGATTTGCTAAACTTACCTACTCTTACAGAAGCATGCTTAGGCATCTGTAGGTCGGCATTATCACATGGTTGCCATGGGTTAATCTAATATGTGCACAAACACTTGACCTGGATCCTCAGTTGAGTGAAATTCGAACGTAGGTACTTATTCATGAACTGTTGATTAAGTACCAAAAGGCGTACCTAGAAGTGAGAGAGCTGAATAATGTTTTAATTTAGAATATCTTTCCATTGAAATGAAACTGCTTGAGTGACAATATCTAAGGTACCAAGCGGTACCTGTACCTACTAGGTAGAGAAAGTGGGTCATCATATAAGCCGAGTTTTATCCATTCAAGACCAGTGGAGCTTCCTGACCTCCAGCTAAGCTCCTAACAACTAACATCGCGTATGTGCATTCCGCCTTATCGAGAACCACCCCAAGTTACCTCTATGCACTGCACATTCTTTCATACCCCAGAGCCCATACAACCTAATTCAGCGCCAACTGAGATACTGCTTTCAATGAGAAACTAACGAGTTGCCATCGAAGCTCTCAGCTGCATCGCGCCGCCAAAACTACTGCTCGCCAGCTCGTCGCGATGACACCCAAGCGTACTTTATCAGCAGCCGACGAGCAACAGCCTGACCCAAAGCGCCCTCGAATTGAAGAAGAGAATGCGCAAAATGAAGTGGTTCAGCTGGAAGATGATGAGGCTCATGCGATCGAGTCCTTGATACCGAACCCTCATTACCAAGCGAGAACAAGCCTGCAGCGCTCTATCGCTATGGTCCTGAAGCATGATGGATTTCAAGCAGCAAGCCCCGAGGCAATGGAGAGCTTCACAGGAATGGTGGAAACATGTAAGTATCTACCTGCAGCATCATCGAAGCCGTCTTTTTGCTGACTCTCGTCAGACCTGGAGGGCATGATAGAAGCTGCCAAAACCCTTGCTCTAGCTGCACGTCGCGAACACCCCATACCCACCGATTTTGAACACGCACTACGACGGCATAATATCAGCATATCATCTCTGAAACCGCATCTGAAGCCACCGCTACCGAGGCAACAACTTTTCCCCGGTTACATCGATGTTCTCCCTCAAGACCAGGACGCTTACACGACGCTACCACTTCTCGGTGAGGAGCTCAGTGGGCAGCCAGACAAAGATGAAAAAGACTATGTTCCATCTTCGTTCCCCGATTTCCCCAGCAAGCATACGTACAAGTTTACTCCTCAAGAGGACACCAGCATTCGCGACTCTAAGAAGATTCGTGAGGAAGCTGCCAGGACAGCCCAACAGGGTGAAGACGCGCTCCGACGACTAGTACGTGCATCCAAGATGCGGAAACAGAAAGAGGTTAAGAACTTGGTGGAACGCGATGCGCACGGCAAAGAACGATTCCGCCTGTGGGAATCCACCATGAAACGCTTCATGGCGACCGAGGGCAGAGGGGAGAACACTGATCAAATGGAAATTGCGGACCACAGCATGATTGTCAATGGCGAGGCACTCTTCTCACGTAAGGAGGTTCCAAAAGCAGGCAAGCGGTCGGCTGTCTTGGCAAGCAAGAAGGCGACGTGAGAGTACCAACAAACTCTGAACGGGATGGCTAATACGATACCCCATACATGAGTGTTTCTGGCTGGTGGCGTTCGGTGTTTCTGGGTTCACTGATTTTGAGGTTGACAAAGCAATGAAAGGGTTACTGATATAGAACACATGACCAAGAGCAAGTCGACGACGCTAGCAGCAACCGGAGTATTGATGCTAGGTCCCAAATGCTTGTTCCAATTGTCGCTTGGAGTGTGGATGCAATGTGATCACGTCGGGGAACGTGTGCCCGAGGTTTGATGTTGGTCTTTTCCTCTATCATTTGCTCGTTCTACCTGTTGCTAACCAAAAGCCAAGTGAATGTGGTTTCTAATCGTGTAGCACTTGCATGCTCTCCCACTTCCTTACTCTACGGAAATCTATTCATCGCGTCTAATGACCCGAAGAGTGGAAAGCTGAAGCACAATCGCATTTCAGTGATTGATGCACAGAGATCTTGCACGAGGCTGCAATTAGCAGCCACATCTACCGGCACGAGCCACAGTCAAGCCCCACACGGCTAGAAAAAAGATCAGTCGGTACGTACCTCGCCTGCCAAAGTGGAGCGGGGCCTCAGCGCGGCCCTAATTATTTTAACCCACACAAAACAAAAAATCCCAGAAGCTTCCAATCCGACTTGGCCTAGGTTTTGCAGAGCAGCCCTTGATTTCTGTCTTCCTTCTCCCTCACGCACCTTGATCCTCTGCATCGCCTCGTCACCGCAAAAATGGCCGAACAATTGATCCTCAAGGGCACTCTCGAGGGCCACGTACGTCGAACCCCCTCAACCTTGTCTCTGTCGCTGCCGACTGCTGCGTCGCGATTGTAGCTGGTTTACGACCCGCTCCAGATGAGATGCCTGCAGTTGGTATTATGAGAGAAGACGGGATTTTTGAATAGATGGACTGGAGGCTGACTGTTTACAGAATGGCTGGGTCACCAGCCTGGCTACCTCCATGGAGAAGTACGTCAAAAGACAAGACAAAAATCAGCCTTTGTTCGAGGCCATCCGACTAACCGTTCGCCAGCCCCAACATGCTCCTGTCTGCCTCCCGAGACAAGACCCTGATCATCTGGAATCTCACCCGCGATGAGACCCAGTACGGCTACCCCAAGCGATCGCTCCACGGCCACTCCCACATCGTCTCCGACTGTGTACGTTCACCCAGTGTCCCGCCACACACAATAGCGTTCTCGTTTGGGCGGGCAGAAGGAATCAAGAATCTGGGCTGATTGTTGGATCTAGGTCATCTCCTCTGACGGTGCTTACGCTCTGTCTGCCTCTTGGGACAAGACTCTGCGTCTGTGGGAGCTCGCCACCGGTACCACCACTCGACGATTCGTCGGCCACACCAACGACGTCCTCTCCGTCAGCTTCTCGGCCGACAACCGCCAGATCGTCTCCGGTTCTCGCGACCGAACCATCAAGCTCTGGAACACCCTCGGTGACTGCAAGTACACTATCACCGACAAGGGCCACACCGAGTGGGTTTCTTGCGTCCGCTTCAGCCCCAACCCCCAGAACCCTGTCATTGTCTCCTCCGGCTGGGACAAGCTCGTCAAGGTTAGTACAGACACGAAAAGCCTTTTTCCACTGCAATTTTTATATGATGTTTGCAACTCAAGTATTTGCTACTTCAGAGCCTGCTTGCGCAGGCCATGAGACCACTATTCACCTTTGCCCTGATTCCAGCTTATCCACAGCCTTTGCTTCTCACTTGCTTCGATATCCCTGTATCTGACGGCGATTCTGACAATCTGTATAGGTTTGGGAGCTCTCCACCTGCAAGCTCCAGACCGACCACATCGGTCACACCGGTTACATCAACACCGTCACCATCTCCCCCGACGGTTCCCTGTGCGCCTCCGGTGGCAAGGACGGTACCACCATGCTCTGGGATCTTAACGAGTCCAAGCACCTCTACTCTCTCAACGCCAACGACGAGATCCACGCTCTTGTCTTCTCCCCCAACCGATACTGGCTGTGCGCTGCCACCGCCAGCAGCATCATCATCTTCGACCTCGAGAAGAAGAGCAAGGTTGATGAGCTCAAGCCCGAGTTCCCCGCTGCCGGCAAGAAGAGCCGGGAGCCTGAGTGTGTCAGCTTGGCTTGGTCCGCTGATGGCCAGACTCTGTTCGCTGGCTACACTGACAACATCATTCGTGCCTGGGGTGTCATGTCGAGGGCATAAATTGCTCTACCCTAAAAAAGAAGAGGCGTGGTGACGGAGGCGAGCGGAAGAAGGTAGATCATTGGTGGGGCGTCAAATGGTTGGCTTTCCTCGTTTGGTCTTTATTGATGCAAAGGAAGGGGGGCGACTACAAATCTGACGAGGGCATTAACGCAATTGCTGGTTATAGGCAGCCCCTGAAATTACCGGGATTCATCCTTTTGTTCTCCAATAAAGAACTCGAGTTTTAAAACATGCCATGGCCCCAAGTGATCATTGATGTATCGTGTTTTGTCCTATTATATGCCTGACATGGCTCTTGGAAGTTAAGTCTTGTGGTGTGAAGTTGAGGATTTCACCGTTAGATGATCTCATGTACATTTGCAAAATGTTACACACAACGCACTCGATCAATCAATGACCAAAACATGAATCTGGTCATGCTATATATGAACCGTCTAAGCAAACGCCTAACTAGGCAATATTGTACACCGTGCTTTTTTAACCTGGCCTCTTTATTCGTGTTGGCAGGGAAAAGTATCCCTCAGGCGATATCTACCCTCCCTCTCGGCAGATGCTATACAGCCAGCATCCCGAACAACCCCTTGATTCACGGAATCAACTCCAATTTACCTAGTCATCACCTCTTACATAAAAGGCGGCAGAGAGAATGGATATCCACCGTTCTTGACACGGAAGACGCTGAGCAGGAAGCTGTAGACAAGGAACAGGATACCACCGCATGCAATAACAGCGACTTGCTGTGACTTAGCATCTGCAATGCGGGGAACCTTGATCGCAAGCGAGATGGCGCAGAAAGACAAGACACCGTCTATCATATATATTAGCAAAGGACAACGAGTTAAGAGCAAAAGAGTGAGACATACACAGCGCAGCCACAATCTGTGTCTCCAAGCCGAACTGCTGCTGGAAACCAGGCGCAACATAGCTAATTCCACCACGTCCGTCACCAGCGACGTAAGGAACCTTGCGGATGTGGTTGAACATGTGTCCGCTAGTAAACAGCAGGATAGAAATGAGGCTGATGGCAGCCCAGAGGTTGCGGCTCGTAATGATGGGAAGCACATATGGGTAAGCCACCACACCCAGAGTGACCACTCCAAGGAAGATGGTGGTAGTGATTATCCATCCCATCCAGTTAATAGGCCGCTTGACGGGGGGATGAGGTCGTCCGGGCAGCTGTCGGGCAAGCCAGGCGTGGACTTGTTCAGCAGATGCAGGTCTGGGTATTTAGAGTCAATGGTTATCCTTGTAGCAATATGGGAAACAAAGTTACTCACCCGCTGGTAAAGTCATATCTGAGAGGGTCCTGCTTAGCAGAGGCATGAGGACCGACAGTAGGCTGGAACAGGAGGAGGACAGGAGCGGTTTGAAGGCCGAGCTACTTGAAGTTAGCTATCCAATGGCTCCTTAAGCTTCAGGTGGGGAGCTACATACCTGCACAAAGACTTCTCTGCCATCAACAAAGTCCAATGTGCCAAAGATCAGGCGTGAGTCGCCGGCCTTGTCACCTTTGGCCCAGCTCTTACCCAGCAGATCCCACTCAGGCTGGAACTCGCGGCAAAGCTGGCAGGCGAAGCGTGCATCGGCGGCAGTGAGAAGAACGGCGACACTATAGTCGCGAGGACTGGAAGTCAGTGCCCTGTAAGAAGGTTCCTTCAGCTTGATAGGCGTCGAGGTTTGTCTGGCGTGAAAGTCGTTGAATCGTTCCTCGGATGACTTCTTAGCGGCCACGACGCCTGTCGCAAGCAAGGCGAAGGACAGAAGCGAAGAAAAGAAACGCATGGTGAAAAATAGGCCAGACCGATGATGCTTCAAAGAGAGAAGAGAGTGAGGGCCAATTGGCCAAGAAGTGTATCAAAATAGTAGACTGTCGAAGCTACTACCTACCACCTTGACGTACAAGTATAGTACCTTTGGGGAGCTATTGAGGTGAAGCTGAGGTGGCCTCTGGATCTAAGTACCTTACCTAAGCTTCTCCCAGGCTGGGGTGGGTGTTGAGCAGCGTCATTGGGCAAGAAAGATCACGTGAAGATATCGCCAGTTATACCGCTAAACCTGATATAGCATCATGTTTACTTGCCTAGCCATAACACCGCTACTAACGTTTTCTCATCCCACCTCAACCTGTTTCGACACTCATGTCATTTGCTTGAGTTGGCCTTTTGCATGCATCAAGGCTTCAGCATATGTTACACTTTTCTGTCTTGTCATTCTTCATCATATTTGGAGCACAATATTAGCAATGATGAGAAAGACCAGGACTGCCGAGGTAGCTACGCGCGCAACGACATAATTGAGACCCAATACTGACTATGATATTCCAGCGCGCTGCCCGAATCGGCGAGCTTGAACTCAAGCACCAAGGAAGTGTCCATCAGATGGACCTGACAAACCGCGACGAGGAGGCTCGTTTACTAAAGCTCCGTCTGTTGACGCTACGCGATGAGAATGCAGCTCTCAAGGATCGACTGGTCCAGCGAGATGCTCTCATCAAGCAACTCACCAAGCAAGGAGACGACGCGCACGCTGAGCTTGCCGAAACCAAAGAAAAGCTCAAGAATCAGGACATGCAACTCAGAAAACAGAGTAACGAGCTAGAAGGCCTAAAGGTAGTTCACCAGATGTTGATATTCGCGTATTTTGCTGACAGTCATCCAGACCGAGATCGACTCTTTGAACGACTTTAGGCAAGACTCGAATAAGGTCTTGCAGGAGAAGCTTGCCCTCAGCCACAAGCTCGACCAGATCCAGCCCGAACTCAACCATCTCAAGGCGCAACTCGAAACTCACCGCGCCGTCGTCGCCCAGAAACAAGATCTTGAGCGCCAGCTGAGTTCAGTCGAGGTCGAACTGGAAAACGAGAAGAGATCGAAGCAGCGCATGCAATCAAAGAACCACGACAACGATGAATTAAAAGAGCAGTTGGACGAAGCCAAAAAGGAGTTGGAGAAGCTCAAGAAAGAACACAGCAGGGAGCTCAGGGAAGCCCGCGGTGAATGTGACAGGCTGGAGGGCCGGGTTGAGGATACAAGGACTAAGCTGAAGAAGACACAAACGGACTTGAAGGAAACAAAAGCCGAGCTTGAATCATGCCGTGCTGAACTAGAGGACGCTCGCAAGGCTGCGCTGAACAACAAGCCCAGCAAGAAGAGCGTCGTCATGAAGGAACAGCCCATTGGAAAGCGACGTACACAGGATATGAGCTTGGAGGACATCAGCATCGGCACCCCTGGCCCGGATGAAGCGACAAGGCGGCCTTCTAAGAAACGAGGCGCTGAACGCGCATTGGTTGGGGAGAAGTCGACATTCTCAATCACGCCCTTCTTGAATCGCACAAAGAACATTTCGGAGGACATGTCAGACGAGCTAAGCGAGGTCCATTCGCCTACTGGAAAAACTGCGGAGGCCCCAGAGCCTGTGGCACCCCAGGATGAAGATGCTGGGGAGGTAGGCGATTTGGTGTCTATGGAACCCATTGAGGAGGCTGCTGAGTCAGATGGACAGGTTGCTGAAGAAAAAGCACCAGAACCAAAAGAACAGAAGATCCGAGGCAGGCCAAGGAAGATTCTTGACGACGCACCCACAACCAAGAAGAATATGCCAGTTCCGGCAAAGAGAAAGACCAAGGCAACAAAGGCCTCCAGCAAGCTCGACATTGTGAGTGAAGGAGCTGAAGCTGGTGATATGGAGGCCGAGCCTGCTGAGAAACCCAAGAAGATGTCGAGGCCATTAATAGACGTCAACCCCGTGGTGCAGGGTGGAGACGGGCGGAAGAAGAAACGCAAGGTACTTGGCGGTGGAAACAGGACGCTCTTCGACGACAACGACGACGACGATGCTGGCGAACCCGTTCCAAAGCCAGCAAAGTTGCAGATGGGACCTGGTCGTAGGCTCAAGGCGCCATTGGGCGGCGCTCCCAATGCTTTTGGTGGAGCGTCATTTTCACCGTTGAAGAAGCACCGACGAGGAGTTGGTGCTAGTTTCTTGCATTAGAAGGGGACTAGTAATTGTGGCATTATCTTGACTGGCGGATATGGGTATGGCATAATTGGCGTATGGGTTCTGATTGTTTGTCACTTAAAGTAGCGGCAGTATTGGTTTAAGGGATCTTTGGTCACGGCGTAAAGGTTTTGAAATGAGAACGCAGGTATTGCTTCTCTGTAATTGAAAACGTGCTTTTCAGAATATCCGTTGAGGAATTTGTGCATGTTCAATTACTGATAGTTGAATTTGTCCCTGTAGCGATCGAGAGATTGGTATAGGTTAGTGGAGTTTTTCTCATCACAAAGTTGAATATTGGAACCTCAGCTTTACGCCATCATCAGACATTCTTCACACAACTCCTTAATGGGTATATTTGTCTGTATAACAATTTACTATTACATTTCTGTTGGAGGAGAATACTAATCGTCTACCTCGTCGCTAACTGTACCTTTTGTTTGGGCTATTGAAGGTAGTGGGTGATGAACGGCTTTCTCGCCTGCTACTTTTAACTACAATTTTTACGATGAACATTCGACCAGCACCCTGCTTCTCAAGCATAGGCCATCAATTCCGCCTGTCCTTCTCTATATCGCGGTCAGTAGCGCCATCAATTCGCTGGTCGTCATCGGGCTCTCGCTGGAAGCAGCGGCAGAGCAGCGATTCATTTGCTCGAGATGCCAGAGTGCAAGGGCTCAAGAGTCGGGCAGCTTTCAAGCTTTTAGAGGTATGTCTTATTATATACATGAGAGCACAGGAACTAACAGATGAGCAGATAGATTCAAAGTATCGACTTTTCAAAGGCAATGGGCGGCAGACTGTGGTTGACTTGGTGAGTTTCTGACTCAACTGACGCACCAAGGCAACGTGAGGAACGTCCTGAACTCATACATCTCAGGGATATGCGCCAGGCAGTTGGTCACAGGTAAGTCACATACGTCTTTATTTAGGTATACACATGGCCCATTGATGACTCAAGGTTGCCGTGGAAAGGACAAGACCAAATGGCCGCGTCATTGGTATCGACCTCATCCCAGCCCAGCCGCCGCGTGGTGTAGCAACATTTCAGGGCGACTTTCTTTCACCAAACGTCCAAGAAATGGTCAAGAACTTCATTCTCGAAAGCCATCAACTTCCATCTCGTACCCAGGAAAGCGATGAAAACGACGGCTCTGACACGGACTCGAGCATCGAGATTAATCGACCAAGTTACCTGGACATGGAACGGCATACAGGTCACGACGAGGCACCAGCGCCTGGGCCAGAGGCATCAAAGAAGCGTCTTGTAGATGTTTGTTGACTCCCTCCTTGTCATATCAATCATCACCATGTTCTGTTTGCTGATGCTCGCTCAGGTTGTTCTAAGTGACATGTCAGAACCCTGGGAGCAGACTTCCGGCTTTAACGCGAGAACATTGAGTAATCCCCATCGTAGGTTGATGAATACGAGCGGAAACGCCTTTCGAGACCACGCCGGAAGCATGGTGAGTTATATTCTGATCTCTTGTCAAGATTCCATAGTTGACGTTTGAGCTCTCAAGGACCTTTGCACTGCTGCACTTCAGTTTGCCAGTGACACCCTTAGACCTGGTGGACATTTTGTCTGCAAGTTCTACCAAGGGCCCGAGGATAAGGACTTTGAGAAGAAACTCAGGACGCTTTTCACCAAGGTGTTTAGAGAAAAACCCGAGTCTTCAAGAAAGGTACGGCTGCAACTCTTGAGCTCAATATATCAGGATAAGAGGATATGCTAACACTCTATCAGGAGAGCCGCGAGGCATACTTTGTTGGGCTACGGAGGAAACCTGGTGTGATTATCGAACTGCCTGCACATATGCAAGATTAGGATGGATTATTTGTACAATCTTTGTATCAAGCCCAGCGAGGTGCAAGTTCGATTGGATGGTGCCTGTAAGATAGATACATGACGCCCGAAAGGATGCTTAATCACCGGCAAGATAATACCACAATGGCGGCAGCAATGCGCGAGAAGTTCATTGTAGAATTTTGTGATACCTAGGCACGCCAATTCCATGCAAGACCCATTTGCAAGCCGAAGTCCGGCATCATTTGCCTCATAAACTGGCCCAAACTCCACCCAAGGCCAATATTTTTCACCAACCAGCCGCTTAGACCTTGAAACCGCGCGAACGTCTTCGGCCACGGGCACGCTCGAACTTGCGGCCCTTGGACTCGACAAGGGGCTTCTATAATGGGGGTTAGATGACATTGTCACAGGATAGCCAACAGGTGATCGTACCTTGTGCTTGTGGGGACCGAAGCCGAAGTGCTTGACAGCCTCACGGGCGTTCTTGGGGCCACGGAGGATCAGTGTGTTGCTTCCGGTGGGGGCACGGAGAGCAAGCTGGTCCAGAGTGATAGCCTCACCACCAGCAGCGACGATGCGGGCACGAGCAGTGGCGGTGAATCGCAGGGCAGCGACGGTCAGCTTGGGGAACTCGAGCAGACGGTTGTCATCGGTGACAGTGCCGACAATGACGACGGTGCGCTTCTCGCCCTCCTTGTTGATGTTGGCAACAATTCGGGACAGGGAGACAGGAGGTCGGTTGATCTTGGACATAAAAAGACGTCGAAGAACGACCTTGTTGAAGGAAGCGTCAGTTCGGCCTACAATGGTTTGAGACTGGTTAGCTCGCGTGTCCTCGATCGAAATTGTGCGGTCGCAGGCGGGGGATTGGACGTACGGGACAGGAAGCGGTAAAGCTTCACCAAGAGCTTAAGGTAGACGTTGTCGCTCTTGGGGGCACTGCGGTGAGTGCCCTTGACGTGGTGGCGGTCGAGATCGATACCTATAGGGTGAAGCCATCGTCAGCCATTTGGTTCAGGCATGCTCATCAATGGGCGACTCTGTCTTGCGCTTTCGCGAACAAGATGGTGCCTTGGTCGCAGGGAAGGAGGCACAGAAGCGCATTCCTTCTCTACTCGCATACAGAGGCTGAATCTTCAAGTGCTTCACGTACCCATGGCGGCGGTTGTCGCTGTGAAATTTGGCGATACTGGGTATGGAGGTGGATGCGTCGGACAGCACTTCTTTCACCTTTTCGAAAATTTCGAGGGATTTGGGTGAGTGGGGCGAGCACAATTGGCGCCTGCCGATTGAAGAAAGCGGTATAAAGCGGCAATTAGGGTATCCGGGGTTGTTGTCTCGTGATCTCGGTGAGGCATCTGCTTACCAAATCTGGTAAAGGAGCAGGGCATACACGCTAGCCAAAGCCGGTCACCTTATTTCACACCGAAATCACCTCTCGACACAAGCGCCTCAGCCTTAGGAGTACTGCGCCTAATCAAGCTGTAAGATAGGCTCGCTATTCGAGTGAACATCTACATCTTTCCTTCACTATCAGTAACACACAATGGAAATACCAAGTACAATGTGTCTTGTCTATTGCAAATGCCCTCTGGTATCCTACTGTTAGACCTTCCTTATGACAACCCAATCTCCTCCACATTGTCTAGTATCAGGGCAGACCTTGCACTCGGTTTGCCATTGTTCCAACTGTTCCATGATATACAAATCTACTAATCCCGCATCTTCCGTGAACGCGCCATTTCCAGTTCCCTTTTGATCTTTTCCCTTCCGCCAAACAGCCACGCTTTGAAATGAAATCTTTGTCGTACAGACTATCTTCACATATTTATATATAATCACAAGGATCGTGCCTCAGTATCGGGCCTAAGGTCGACTAGGAAGTCACGCGTCATCTCGAAACTCAACCAGCTGGATGCCATGCTGGGAGCGACCTTGAGAAGGTTTGGAACAATGCCTTTGTAAAGACCCTTGATTCCCTCTTGCATCACGATAACTCGGATCGCATCTGTGATGCCCTTGTATTGGTAGCCCATGCCTGACATGGTGTTAATCTGGAACCGACGCCGTAGAACATCGCTGTGTGCTGTCAGCAAGATAATCATACGCACGCTACGACATCTAGCTACTTACAAAGGGTATGTGCAGGTTTGTGCAACACCTCCAGATATAGCACCAGCGAGCAACTTGCGGGTTGCATTAGGGTTCTGTTCTCCCTCTGGCGTCAGGTACTTTCGAGCAGACTCGTAGACCATAAAGTTGAGGCCGACCTGCGTTTCAAATTAGTTCACCAAGTCATGTATGCAGTTGGAAGCTCAAGTCGTGGCTTACATATGGCGCCACTCCAGCGACAGTAGGAATGATGCCTCGGTACAATGCAGACATGCCGCCCTCGGTTTTGTACATTTGCATTAAAGTCGTCCACATGCCAGGCAGTTTATCTGGTCTCTCTCCTAACTCGGCAAAGCTTGCAGACTGAATGGATAACCGTGTGCGAACGATATCGAGGGGATATGTGAGGAAGACGGAGGTTATGCCTGCCACACCACCACAGACAAGACGAAAGAACGGCGAAAGATCGGCTCCTGGGTAGCTTTCGAATATATTCTGTATCTCTGTTAGTCCCGATGTTCAAAACTGTGCCTTGCCAAGAATGCTACATACCCGCTTATAGAAGTTGTAACTGCTGAACTGGACAGCAGAATATGGGACAATTCGGATACAATTCGTGCCATTGCCTCGCATGAATCCCCTCCAGCCTTCCTCCTTCCACATCTTAAGAAGGGCTTTGCCCACTGAAAGCTTGTACGCATCTCGTCCGACACTCTGAACCTGCATGAGAATCTTGAGTCGTTCTAAGGGGGATACGACGGTTCGAGAGACGGCGCCCGCAACACCCCCAGCGCAAAATGCGGCAACAACAGGCTGAGATATAGACTCTTGGAACTGTAGCATACGGCTAGGAGCCGTCACCTCTGTCGAATTGACCATGTCCGGCTGCGACTAGGATGTCCGAGTTAGCAACGCTTTTACGGCAGCGATCATGCCTAAAATCGCATGGGGATTGACAATTGCTTGCATATTTGACATACAGTGGACATGGTGACGGACGATGTTGTTCCGTCGTATCTAAGACACAATTGCAATTGGTTTCGAGACAAGGTTTTGGCTTGTCGGAGGCGTCTGGTTTGTTGGTTGTTGCTCGGCCTCAATTATCTATTGCGCCTGTGGCAGGTAGCCTGAAGGCTCGAGAGAAACGTGTCTCGGCTCACTGTATCTTCTCAATCAAGCGATGGTATCTCCAATTGTTACTGTTGTTCCAAGGATAGCGATGGCATGCTGAGCGTAACGAGGTGAGAGTAGGCTGTCGGTAACCATCGGTGGAGAACCGGGAGACGTCTGCGCCGGGTCCGACACACGACAAGACGTGTGGGCGGGTTGTTGGCGAACCGGATCGTCAAGAGCACGGCAGAAGACGTGTTTGAACGGAAACGAGTCGAGCGGTGATGGGAAGGAGATGTCGTCGGACAGGAAACGGGGTCGGTGCCGTCAATGAGGAAGCGGATGGGGGCGCGTGAACCGGCGATGCGGATGACTTCGGGGCGCGCGTGCTCCCCCGATTTCCGTTCGGGAGAAGCAAAAGCAGCACCTAGAACGTAACTGTGGGGGAGGGGAAAGGGGAAAACTCGGTCTTGCGGCCAGCCAAATCAGACACTTTGCTAACTATAGGGTAAGCCAAGAGCAGATGACGTTGAGCAGATGTACTTTGGCGGTCACGCGGACGAAGCAATTCATTCTATAGAAAATCCCATGGCTTTATGATTGTGACGTCCTTGAGAAAGACATGACATACTTGGCTATATAGCGCTGTACCCATGAACCGACCATCTGCACAGCGAAACATGGGCGGGGATACAATCTTGGCTGATGTGACTTGAAGCTGGAATCTGAGAGGCGTCGACTTAAAAATGGGAGGTAACCAGGCGCTCAGCCATCCATTCAACCACGCTCTATACGGTTAGACACAGGGGCAAGGGAATAACTAAGAGCGTCGGAATCTGCAAGGTAACTGGTTCAAAGAACTTGCATCTGTAGCTGCAACCGCATGAATGGAACCAGTCACAACTCGAGGATACACAACGTCATCACAGCTGAACATGGGAGTTTTCGTATCACTGGAAAGCGGTTGAAAAGACGAGCGATACAGCCCATATTGTTGACCCGTTGCGCCGAATCATGTTACAACTAAACAGTCTAAACTACCTACGAAAAATGAACTTCCAAAGGAAACGCGCCACGGCAAAAGCCATCAGTCTTTGAAAAACGAGGTTACCCACACCCGACCTAAAAGGCTTCTGTAGCTTCTTATACGTTGCCATACATTTGGTCGGGACGTTCAATCAAAATTATACATTGCACCTGTCAAGTGAGAGGAAAAACGAACCCCACCCACAAAGCAAAGACATTTGCTCGATAAGCTTGCTTGTAAAGGGCGGTGTCTCCATCGCTGCAAGTGAGGTGCTTACTCGGCGACGTCTAGGTCGTCATGAGCGGGAGGAGGGCTGTCAAGAGCTGTGTTTCATGTGAGTATCAATCGATTAAAATAGGGTTCATGAAACATACGCTTGCGCTCTTCACCGTTAGTACCGTTCTCCCTTCGGTCACGGTCATCGCGGTCATCCTTGGAGTCACGCTCACGGTCCCTGCACAACTGTGTTAGTATCAACATCAGAACAGACACGTATTAACGTACCGGTGGTCAGGGCTGCGAGAGCGGTCTCGGTCACGACGGCTCTCACGGTCGTAGTCACGGTCACGATCCCTACGGTCCTCCTTGCGAGGAGAGTAATCCCTAGTACTGCGACGAGGAGAAGGAGATCGTCCACGCCGGGGAGAACGAGCACCACCACGACGGTCGCGATCTCGACCAGACTCAAAGCGCCAAGAGGCGGATGGAGGAGTGCGAGCCCACTATAGCAATGTCAGCAAATTTGTCCATACACTCGAAGGGCTGACGGGCATTGAGTTTATAGTCATACCTCAATCTTTAGGATATCGTCACGACCAATGCGCTTGTTGTGCATCTCATGATAAGCGTCATCAGCGTCACGTCGGTCCTCGTATTCAACAAAGGCGAAACTAGTGCCATCTATGTCAGTCAAGTCGCAAGACGAGTAGAGAAGATTACTCACAGACGGCTGGACGTAGACCTAGGTGCAGGAATGTCGCAGCGAACCAGGCGGCCATAGCTATTCAGTCAATTGTCAGCATATAATGAAAACATACTGTAATACAGCAAAACGCCGGCAGAGGCCCCCTTTTGAACATGAAATGCCATGGGCATTCACGCGCCAAATCTCAGAAGATTCCGCGTCGGCTCGAACGAAAAGCGACTGCGCAGTGGACGAGCAGTCCAATCGACGAACGTGGGAAGACAGGGGAGGGCAGTGCTGGGGACGTGGGCGCAAGCGGAAACGAGAGGGCGATGGCGCGAGGACGACGATGGACGGCGAGGCATGAGGGCCGAGGCAGTAGACCAGTAAACAAGTCTCCGACCTATGACACGGACACGGACGAAGGCGCGCGCGAAAACGATAGGACGTGGACGTGGACGAGGGCGTGGGCGTGAGCGTGAGCGAGGTTGACATACCGTTCGAACTCGTAGGCGAGGTCGCGAGCGCGGGTGCCGTGGCTAAAACCGGTCACGTAAAGGGTAGTGCCGCCGCGAGACATGATCGAATTGTCCAAGTATAAGCTTCTAATTGATTAAAGAGATATGAGACTGATGCAGCAGTTCCAAGGAAGTGATGGGGAGGAGAAGATTGATGGAAGAGTGCTGATGATGGTGTAACCTTAATTGGTATTGAAGTTGTACGATGCGGTCACGAGGTTGCGGTAGGGAAAATTTGGCGGCTGAATGCTGACATAATACAGTTGGTCTGCACCAATGGGAAGGCTTAGCCAGTCTGTATAAGTTTAGCGTCCGCACTGGGTGGATTTCCTACTTTGGTCATCAGCCTTGTTCTAGACTACATCTAACCGTGACAATAGCAGTTTACAACTGAAACAATCAGCGACATGAACTATTTACTTAAAATATTTATTTCGCAGGACTTTAAGAATAGATGCCGGAAGTTGATTCTATAATCAGCAAGCGGAGCTTACCAAGACGGCTACGACGGAGTCCGACATGAGACTCGCGGAGAATCGGTGGAGACTCTTGCCGGGCAGCTACAGAGCGTATGAGGTCATATCCCGCTTGGAAGTGCTCGCAGACAGGAGCCTGGTGTACATCACCTCATGCATTAAGAAGATATGTCAGTAATTAATAACTAAGAAAACACAAACACATGCCATCTAAAAAGCAATTGCCGGGGACTTAGAGCCTTGGAACTCCAATGTGGTGTTGTTGACTGATAGGCTTGTTGTCGCCGGTCCCCTCCGAGTGTCCCGGCCGTGTGTAAGCCTCATCCACCTACAACAGGGTTTGCTGGTCGACTTTCTTAGCAAAATGACGTTTTGCAGAGTTTTACAGCCAACATAAAGATAAGCATAGTTAACAGTTCTCCCCAAACGGCAACCTCGGGTCCAGTCAACGTGTGGTCTCCGCGTGGGTTCTCAAATGCCGGCTGCATTCTTGACCGTTAGCCGTTGCATCCGGTGAGGTCCATATGTCACCATAGTTATTTCAAGAGCCAGGGTGCCGTTCTATGATCCTATTCTTTGCCTCTCACATTTTATAATCTATCGATCCACCCTCGAACACCCTATCAACTCTTCACTTATATGATCGAAGCCGGAGAAGCTAGAGTTAATCTTAACTGCCTGATCTAACTCAAGCATCACTCAAGTATTAAACTAGAGGAATCTTGCTTGAAGCCCACGAGTCAACATCTCATAACATGTCTCCCCAACACCCTTCCGGGGACTCCCCGCTTTCCGGCCGGAGCATCGGGCGTAGCGTCCGGGAGCCGGCACCGGAAATTCAGCGACCAACACCAAGGTCACTCGGCGATGCTCTGCGAGCTGCTGGCATGACAATTGATGGCCCCATCACTGGAGTCGGCTCAGAAACTCCCAGTGAAGAGGACTATGAAGAGAATATTCGACCAACCCTAGCGGATCCGTCTATTGTTCGGCATCGTTATGGCCGCCGTGGTCGCCCTCGAGCAGAAACGCCACCCTTGTCCGCTACAGAATTCGAGAAGCTCCAGCAGGAGCATGTCTTGCGCTCCAACCGTCGCGACTCGGGTATTTATATTGTTTCAGATGAAGATAGAAGCCTCCAACAACTACTTAAGGCAAACTCTCAACGGACACAGGACTCTACCAGTCCCAAGCGTCGACGCAAATTTGCCGATCTCGTCTTCACCCGCCAGTTCTCAACATTTGACCGTCATAATCCATCAACAATGAACAGTCCCTTTCATGGTTTTTATACACTATTTTGGCTTGCTGTTGCTCTTTTCGTTTTCAAGATCTCTGCCCAGAACTGGCAAGTGTATGGAAACCCCTTTGGAACTAGCGATATCATGAAGACGATGTTCCGTCGCGACGGTAAGGACTCATACCACTGTTGTAGAGCCAGCATCGATGAACTAATCGACTCTTAGTAATTGTGCTTTTACTTTCCGATGGAGTTATGTGTGCTTTAACGGCAGTGACCTGGCTGATTCAACGTCTCATATTTACCAACTACTTGAACTGGAACAGTACCGGGTGGATCATCCAGAATGTAAGTAATGAAACGTCTCGAAGACTTATCAAACTGAACAATCCTCAATCAGATATGGCAAATGACCTTTCTCGCTGGCGTTGTTGGCCTGACCCTATGGCGTGACTGGCCATGGACTCACACTGTCTTCTTTGTGCTACATGGTATCGTCATGTTGATGAAGCAGCACTCTTACGCATTCTACAATGGTCACCTCTCTTCAGTGTACAAGCATCGTGCTACGATACTGAATAAGCTTAAGCAACTCGATCATATTGATCCTGCCAAGACTCCCTCACAAACCGACCCCCCAGTATCAGCCATCTCAACACAACACCTCAACGTTGCCCCCTTCGCTGAACATCGTCGAAAGTCCATCTCAGCGCAGCCAGATCAGAAAGAAAGCGATATTGGTAGGATATCACGGGCCCTCGCATCCGGTGAGCCCCTAGATGAAGACCAAGTAGCCATTTTCCAGCGTATTATGAAATGGGAGGTCGATGCCATGACGGATGAGCTGAAGGGGATCGCTACCACTTTGGATAAAGCATACCCAAATAATTTGTCCTTTGCTGAACATTACAAATGGATCCCTTTACCGACTCTAGTCTACGAACTGGAATACCCGCGATCCGACTCCATCAGCTGGTCGTATGTATTTGAGAAATTCGTAGCAATGGTTGGCGTCTTATTTGTCATGGTCCAAGTCTCTCAGTATGCTATATGTAAGTCACCTTCTTTCAAGAGCTTACCATGCGCAACGATTAACAAATTGCTCCAGACCCTGTTGTTATGAAGACAGTGGAAATGAAGAATAGCGGCATGCCGCTAGCCGATAGGTTCAAGGAGTTCCCATGGCTTCTCCTTGACCTAATATTTCCATTCATGATGGAATACATGGTTAGTCATACCAAAACCTCTCCCCCAACACTCATGCTAATAAGTATAGCTTGTTTGGTATCTCATTTGGGAGACCATCCTGAACATCCTAGCCGAATTAACATACTTTGCTGATAGAAGCTTTTATGATGCCTGGTGGAATAGCGGCAAGTCACCCAACTCACATTCATTATCAAGTTACAAACTGACATCAAATGACCCAGTGTCATGGGATCAATTTGCTCGTGACTGGAACCGACCGGTGCACATCTTCCTGCTCCGACATGTCTATCACAGTTCTATATCATCTCTGAAAGTCAACAAACACACAGCTACGCTTATCACATTCTTCCTCTCGGCCTGTGTTCACGAGCTGGTCATGTGGTGTCTCTTTAAGAAGCTAAGAGGCTATCTTCTATTCTTACAGATGTGTCAACTACCGGTAAAGTTGGCCCTTGAACGAAGTGAGATTGGGTTGCTGACCGTTTCCTCTATAGTTGGTCAGACTGAGCCGTACTAAATGGCTGCGCGGACGGAAAACCTTGGGGAACCTGATCTTTTGGATAGGTATCTTTACGGGTCCCAGTCTTCTATGCAGCCTATACTTGATACTCTGATGCAGTTGTCTTGGATGGGTAAGAAGATCAAGAAAAGGGAGATCAAGGTAAGGGGTCACTTTTGTGATAAACAAAATGATCCAGAGTTTTCTACCAAGCCACTCTGATGTCATTACTTTGGCTACTGTGTATGACAAAAAGTATCTGCCTGGCATTCATATGTCATCAAGTACCATTATTAAGGATATCGTAGGATGGGGGTTTCTCAGATTTGTCAAAAACATCATCACGGTTTGGTAAAATGAAACAAGAGAATAATAGCTTTTATAAAAGTGTCGACTATTCCTGCCTGTGAATGACAACATCTCCGGATCGCGCCATCGCCAAATAAGCCCCAAACTAGATCTACATTTTCTCGTGAGTAGCCATGAGAGAGCCTAAGAGCCTAGTCAGTCTTTTGTTTTGAGTATTACGGAAAAGTAGAGGCTTACCAATGAATGTAGTGATGAGACGACTGCGGACTTGGCAGATATCTTCGGGAACCAGCCATATAGTTGCACCAAGCTTTCGGGCAATGCTGATACTCAGCTTGGCGTTCAAGTATGCATCTTCGTCGGTTTGTCCAGCTGTTACAAGGTCGTAGTCGACATAGCTGCTCTTCATTCCATTCAAGACATCCAGAAGGAAGATGCCGGAGCCAATAGCAGGATCCTTGAAAGAGCGAATGGCAGAATTCCTGCCGCCCTTTCGTGACATGTCGTTCGCCCACCGCACCATCTCTGCGTCTGTAATTTCCCGCTTGCCCAACTTTTGAGCGAGGGATGACAGAGTAATAGTAATGTTCTTGCGCATTAGCTGCCATACGAGACCGAGAGTCAACGTCCTCTGTCCATCAGTAATATCGGCACCCTGAATACCCACGAGCGAGAAGCCATTCTGCTTGCCTAGCTCGATCGCGTAGTTGGTGTTCTCTACGGCCTTGAACCTGGACATCTCTCCTCCGTGAGCTGGTTGCTTATTGACATGACGAGGGTTGACAGAACCAGGGATAACCTTCTCATAAGCCTGGAGGAGAACGCTACCGTCTCGAAGATCATCAAAGAAGGAAACAACCGCAGGCTGGACATCCAAACTGTTAAGCCACAGGGTAAAGACTCGGGCTTCACGCTCTCCCTCTGCATCAAAATCTTCGACCTCGAGCTTCTCCTCCTCAGTAATGGGATCGAGGGCGGGGTGGTTGTTGAAGAGATTGGCGACAAAAGCCAGGTTGAGCTTCGGGTTTCCAGCAACGAGGGACTTGGGCGTCAAGAACTTGCGGCAACCAAGCTTTTCAGCTTCCTGAAGGACTGCCTCGGCTCGCTCATGAAGATCTTGCCGTTGCAAAGGTGCGCGGGTGACTCCGTACTCAGGACCAATTTGTGCGAGCAGAACCGCATAGTTCTCGCCATCCTTGACATCAGAAGAGAAGTTGTTGACCCTGTGGGTAGTTAGTTTGACGCGAAGCAATTAACCTATTGGAATTAACTTACGTGCGTGACCACTTAGCAGCTTTCAAATGGTAGTTAAACCATCGAAGGAGGATTTGCTCAGGAGGCAATCGGAGGAATTGCTCAAGAGTTTCGTCCTCTTCAAGTAGCCTATACAACTCAGGATGGAGCTTGATATCAATCTTACCCAGCAGTCCTCGTCGAATAATCTGCCAGATCAGACCCAGGATCAGATGCTCCCTGACTTCGATAATGTCGCCAGCACCAATATTAACAACGGAGCATCCTATACCCTTGGCTGACTCAATGACAATGTTGTTATTCTCACTCATGTGAAAAGCATTGAGGTTCTTGATCTTTCTGCCGGGTATATTGAGGACACGTTCATCAATAGTGTCCGGAACACTGTCGTTGATGAGCTTGGCCAGAACCAAACCATCCTTGCATTCGTCAAACATTTCGAAAGTATCGGTGGGAAAAGGCAGACGGCTATCGATATCGGCATCGCCAGCCAGAACAGCATTGATGTGGCGAGTAAACTCGGTACGCTCGTCCTCGTTGATAGTATGGGTGATGTTGGCATTGGAGCCCTGAACCTGGATCTTGCCGCTCACGCTGCCCTTGGAGGAATGACCTCCAGTACGCTGCGCGACAACACCAGCACCTCCTCCAGAGGGAGTTGGCCCTGTGGACATGCGCTTCTGAGCGGGCGAGGAGTCGCGGAGCTTGGCGACCAGCTGGCGACGTGAGGGTCAGTATCATACAAAGATATTTTCTGGGAAGGATCGGAACATACGCTAACGTAATCCTCGAGCTCAACACGCCGTGAAGAGTCGAGCTCGACCTCCTTCAGCGCCTGGCGCACCACATCGTAAGGTTGGTTTTCGCTCTGCTGTGTGGCCTTGATAGCGGTAGCTTCGTCAAGGTATCCCTTGTCGTCGACGTCAAGTCGCTGGAAGGCATCGGACAAGCTGAAGATCTCGTTTTGTTGGAACTGAGGAAACTTCCTATCAGAGTATTGTAAGCATGGCGATGCAGCCCGCGAGATCCGGCGCGACCGACCTCTGGAGTTTTAAAACGTTCATGGTGGGGGAATAAGCGTGCTGGGGGAGAGATAGAGAGCGCTGGTGAAATAAAGGTCACCGGGGTTGTTGGACACTTGTAATGACCGAGCAATTAGAGAGGCAGCGGAAGGAAAAAGAAGAGATGGTCCAGCGGTCCCCGTTATGTGTTGAAGATGATGATGCGAGAATTGGGCACCTGAAAGGAGAGGGACCATTTGAGGTGGCAGAGGTGGGGGAGGTCCTTGGTAGCACCCATTTTAGCTTGAGTACTTCCGTAATGCAGCAGATCAAGTACTTTCGACCCTGTACAAGGTATCTAAGCGGCCTAGTTACTGGCGATGCTACTTTACTTGGGCATTATTGTACTTGCTCACTGAGTCACCGCGGGGAGCTTTCCTGCCGAGAGCCTTCCATTTGGAGCTCGAAGCGGTGATGTAATGGGCACTTTTGAGCTGGCAGTGCACCATTGCCTCTTGATTCATTCAGGTTTATTCCATCGCCGCGTCTCCCAATGCCTAGGTGCAACAAGACTTTCGGCACACCTTTTTCGATATCCTCCAGGCAGCCCTTCAATTGCACTGCAGAGACTCGCTGCCTGACCAAATGATTCGTACCTCATAGCCCCAGTGTCGTGGATCAGAGGCAAAGCCCCACCAAGTTGCGTAAGGCCCATTCATTTGTTTCATTTCCATTGCTTTTTACTTATGCGCATGGCGGTGGAGAAAAGAAAAAAAGCACACCAAGGCCATTGTCTGTCCATTTGAAGTCTTTCGATAGCCATCTCGAAATTTATGCAAGTTGAGGTTGTCACACTTCGCAGTCAGGTCTGGTCTCGTTAAACCACTTACCTGTATACCGCCAAGATGTCTCTATGCAAAGTTTGCGAGGAGGCGTTGGTGTTGCGTCTGGATTCGGGCGACGACGTGGATGATGAGGCTGGGGGGTCAAGCGCTGCAGGTCCCAGTACCGCCTCAGGTACATCGGTTCCTGATGACCTCGAATTATCCTGCGGATGCCATTTTCACTGGTAGGCTAGGCCATTACGATACCTGTTCTTATACAGAAGCTAAATCGCCGATAGGCAATGTTTGTTGGACCAGTCTTCCGAAATAGCACTCTCTCTAAAGTGTCCTAGTTGCAGCACTTACCTACCTGTCAATGATGCTGGACCATCGGTGACCAATCCGTTCCTTTCCACGCCCCCAGGTACTGCCATTCTCACAAGATATACAAATGAGGGAGGTATTCAAGAAGGATTGGATATTCTACCATCAATCACTGAGGAAGCATATCTCGAGAGCCATCCAGAGGCACGCCCGGCTCGCGCATTGCACGTTATGTGCGCAGAGGGCGACGTTGCTGGTGTCTTTGAACTACTTCGAGATGCCAGCGATGAGATTGAAGACATGCCATCTTTTGTGGCGTACCAGGATCCTCTCGCAGACATGAAGAGCGGATTGCATTTAGCGATCGAGAACTCTCAGGAGGAATCGCTCTGGCTTTTGCTTTGGCTGTGTTCTACCATCCCGGATCCGTCGTTCCCCGACTATGCTCGCTCGGTTGCCGAAGCTGTAGGCGTTGGTCGTCTATCAGTAACCAAAGAAAAGGATATTCGTGGGTTACAAGACAGTCAGGGTCGAACAGCTGCGGACCTTGCTCAACTGCAACCAGGACAGTGGGGGTCTATACTGCAGACAGGTCTTCTGTCGCTGTAGGGCCGATTCGCACATTTTATTTCTGGCGTGATTTGGTGGGATTATAGCTCTGGTTTAATATCAAGGCATAGAGCGGCAAAAGATATTGGCTCACGGCGTTGCTTAAGGAAGCAAAAGACAAGAAAGGAAAAGGAAGAGGGTAGTATACATTTTAGCCTAAACGAAGAATTGATCTAGCTCCCCATGTTTATATGATAATGCCGTGAGAGAATATATCTTTGTGCAGTCTTTGTTATGGTTCTATCGGTTTAAAGAGACAACAATCATCTTTCTATAAACATAACTTAATTACGCACATCTTCAGATTGTTCATTGTCGTATTGAAACCAAACTTTCAGTGCAAGGGACATCCAGACCCACTATAGTAATTCAGGCACACGCCTGTGAGAAGTGACCCGTGTCGTCACCTGCATACCCTTGTACTGTACGTCCAACAACCCTGGAACGTCATCTTCACATGAAACGTGTAGAACATACACGCCTTCAGCTCGAGAGACTCTTGATGCATTTAATACCTATCAATAAACCTGCCAACGACAAAATTAGCTTTTGTTCTGCATTGCCATCTTATTTCAACATACCTACGATAGGTAGATGGAACGCTGTAGGAGCTAGAAAACACCAAATATCATAGCTCCTTCGCAAGCTCTGTGTGCTTCACCTCACGTTGACTATCTCACGCCTCGCAGCTCACTCACTGACCCGCTCTCTCCTATTGAAGCGGCGTGCAGTATCGCTCCCTGACAAGTTCATCACTAGTACATGGTCACGGACATTCAGCGTTACCATGGCTTCAGGAGCAGCCGACAAAAAGACAGAGAAGTCATATCTGAGCTCTGCAGTCGATTCTATCAATCCTTGGGCTGCTAGTCGCAGTACAACTCCGACTCAGAAACCCAGACCAGAAGAAGAGAGCCGTCCCGCTGCTGCTCCTGCTAACCCTGATGACCACAGCACTACTCACTTGTATGGTCAGAGCTTTCAAACATACCCTCCAGGATGTCCTCCTCTGAAGGTTCAGTGGTTTCATGCTGTGGATGTAAGACGATCTCAACCATGATACGGCCATGACTAACCATCAAGGCAGGTTCCCAAGCGGAAACCTCAGCTGAACCGACCTGCACAGCCTGAAAAGTCCACAACGTCGCCAAAGAAATACAGTGCCTTTTCTGCTTCTGATTCAAAGGCTTTAGAGGCTGAGTACCAAAAGCTGCTTGAAGAAATGGAGAACACCAGGAGCCGGGCCCCAGGAAGCATGCGCCTGGTGTCGAGGAAGCGTAAAGCAGATGGGACAGATGATATTACAGAACAGGCCCTCGGACTTTCTGATCCTCATGCAAGCGGCATTCGTGTCCCTGTTAACGAGGACTTCTTATTCGATGTTGATATTGAAGCCCGGGAGCTAGCGCCCGTCTATTGGCTTGGCCCGGTTTATGACGGTACGTTTTAACGTAGCTTACCAGTCACTTACTCTCTGCTAATTAGTCGTAGTTCGACGAGGCACTTGGTTTTACCAAGAAGGTTCGAATCTGCGCCCCTGCGAGGAGAATCTCGCCGCCCAACTCGAAGAGGTACGTTTGAGAGAACCGCCTTTATCCGGTGCTTAACCTAACTTTTTCTCTAGGGCTACCTTAAGATGAAGCCATGGCTAAATCCTAGTAAGCCAAACTGCATTTCAGCGTCAGTGCTGTGACTAAGCCCCCTGCCAGCCAGAGATCGCAGCCCATCAGGCACAAGAAGGAATCTGACACCAAAAGCGTCTCGAGAAAATCTACAGTCAACGACTAAGGAACCAGCAGACAATACTAGTCAACAGAAGGTTGCTGAAGCCTCCGCGGCAGATTTGTCCTCTCGGAACCAAGCTCAGCCTCAGTCATACCGACTATTCGGAACATATATGAATAGTATGGCAACTTATCACGACTCAAATACCGCCTATCTGAACACGGATGGTATGCTTTCATGGGTGACTTCCTCCGTGTACCAAAGGTTCGCTGGTGGAAGCTACATGAGTGGGCTGAGACTTGTTCGTGGCTATTCGGAGCCTAGCAAGAACAAAGAAAAAGACACAGAAAAGGACAAGGCTGACGAGACCCGGCCCGATTTAAGTGAACAAGCTCTATCGCTGGATGAAAAGCAACAGAAGATACTCAAACGGAGATCAGCCCCGCCATCTACGCGTGCCTCGCATGATGGACAATTACCAGATGGCGAACACGGTAACTCGGATAGGGACCCTCGTCAATCAACGCTCCAGCGGCAACTATCTTCACTTCTTGAAGGTGAAGCAAAGACCAAGGCTGAAAAAGAAGAAGAGATACGCCGGCGCGAAGAACAAGAGATACAGGATGACTATAACGCGCAAGCTGGAGAGACTCAAGGACGTGAAATAGAACATCTAGTGCTCGTGACGCATGGAATCGGACAACTTCTCAGCTTACGGTATGTCTAGACAAACATCGCTCTATAACTTGCCACGGCTAATTGTGAATAGAATGGAGAGTGTCAATTTCGTCCACGATGTCAATGTCTTACGCAAGACCATCAAATCTGTTTATGCCAATTCCGCAGATCTGAAAGCATTGAATTCAGAGCTGGGAGTAGGACCAGGAAACAGCCGAGTACAGGTGCTTCCAGTATGCTGGAGGCATCTTTTGGACTTTCCTAGGAAACGTGAGAAGAAAGGCGAGCGTGATATAGGGGATGTTGATGGTGATGAAGATGAATGTAAGTATCGCAGGGTCCTATTCTCGCTGATAGAGGTGCAGCTGACTGATATGACTTTAGATCCGTCATTAGATGACATAACCATCGAAGGGGTGGCTTTTGCTCGCTCCTTGATATCTGACCTTGCCTTAGACGTTCTGCTATATCAAAGTTCGTATAGGGCGCAGATTTCGAGGATCGTGCTCAATGAGTGCAACAGAATCTTCAAGTTGTTTAAGGAACGGAACCCGGAGTTCAAGGGCAAAGTGCATTTGATGGGACATTCTCTGGGTTCTGCTATTCTTTTCGACCTGCTTTGCCAACAGAAACAGGATCAGCCCGCTGAACCAAAGTCCCTCCTGCGACTTTGGCCAGGCCAAGAACGTGCAGAGCCACCCAACAAGGACTCTGAGCTTAAGCTGGAGTTCAAAGTGGAGGACTTTTTCTGCTTAGGTTCTCCGGTCGGCCTCTTCCAGATGCTTAAAGGACAGTACGTCTTACTCCGCCTTTTGACAGACTATTCTGATGCTGACAACGTCTTAGAACTATCGCGGCCAGACACCGCAGTCCAGCAGAGAAAATAACTAATTTCCAAGGATTAGATAGCCAAGGGGACGTTCTGCGACCAGCACCTCTTGCTTCAGGAGCAGAGCAAATATCCCCAGTGACTGGTCTTCCTACATCTGTTGCATCACCAAAAGTTCAGCAACTCTTCAATATTTTTCACCCATCAGACCCCATAAGCTATCGCCTTGAGCCACTGATATCGCCTTCCATGTCGGTTCTGAAGCCTCAATTGCTGCCATATACGAAGAGGGGAATATTTGGCAATGTTGCACCACAAGGATTGACAGGCATCGGAGCCAAGGTTGGACAGAGCGTTAGTGGACTGTGGTCGAGCTTGAGTGCCGGCATCGCTAGCAACCTACTGAATCGTTCCCTTGGACTGAGTAGTGAAGAGGTAGCTCGAATCACGGCCAACGCAAGCCAGGGAGAAGGCCATGGCACTGAAGCCACGGGGGCTAAGGTAACGGCAGGCCGGGAAGTGCCTAATGTCGCTGAGAAACGAGAAGCCACAGACGCACGCATGCAAAAGCTTGCAGATTCCGCAACTGGAAACGTTGCAGCCGACTCAGCAGCGAGTGAGCACAGCCCAACACTGATCGATGAGGAGCTTGAGACCTTGTTCTCAAAGTTTCAGAAAAGCCGCGTTGAATCGTCCAAGGACGGGGAGGCAACGAGCGCAACAGAGGAAGATAAGAAGGCCCGCAAGATGCGTAAGGAAGAAGCCAAGGTTCGAGCACTCAACCGCAATGGCCGGGTGGACTACAGCATTCAGGAGTAAGTATTATTCTTGCCAGAGGACAAAGAAGTGTCCATCAGCTTAGTATAGGAGCGAACAAAGGCTGACAGTGAATCTAGGAGTGTTCTGGACTTCAATCCGATCAATACTATTGCATCGCACATGTCATACTGGGCGGACGAAGACGTGAACCATTTTGTTCTTTCACAGATGTTGTCGAACAAATCACGCAATAAAGGTAAAACCGAAGCTTGATCAGGAAGGGGTGATATTGAGCAAGGGATAGAAAGGTAGAAGGCTAGAGCATAGAGACAAGATAAAGAGGGTTATGGCAGTTGTATGCAAGGCGATTGCTACTTATATCTCTAAACTCGGGCATATTTTCAAGGACAATAGTAGGCCTCAGCTCCTTGATGTATGTTTCACATGAGCGTATAGACCACTGAGGGATCTCGTGGTTGCCTATGGGACAGCTACTCATAAATATGTTCAACTCAAGCTGCGAACAGCAAGGAATTTGCATCCTCCACATAACAAGTCGATTAAATCTCGAATGAGGAATAAATGAATTACTTACATTCAATATCAACTGAAAATCTCAAGATAATGTGCATAAAACTATAGTAACTGTACTCCCATAAACCAGGGCAGAGAGGTTATGCTCGCCGAATGATTCATTCTGGGCCTGCTTGAGCTTAGGTGGTTGGCATCCACCCCGCGCGTGGGCGTGTCGACAGGATGGTGGGGCACGACAGACTAAAGCACCTGGGTCCCTCTTCGCAGCCGATGGAAATTTTGCGACTTGCTCCAACGTCTTCAACTTTCAATACTCATATCGCTTTTTTTTGCGCTGCGACCCCGAACCACTGGTCATGTACGTCGCATGCGAACGCCCAACACTCCAAGCAGTTCTTCTTTCGAGCTTGTTGTGATCGAAATTCCACGACCCGTGCGTACCGAGTGCCCGCATACTTGAGGTCGACCTTTTCAATCCCATCGACGCCCCAGCTTGCAGCTCTTCGGCGACAATTGAGCGCTTCACTTGCCCGACTCTTGGACCTGCGACCAATACGCGCCCGAAATGGCCGTCGCTACATCTGTAGATAGCCCTGTCAAGCAACAGCTTGTCGATAAGCTGCCGAAGCGGTTCAAGGGCATCAAGTTTGGTATCCAGTGAGTCTGGCTCTGCGCAGCTCCCACCCACCACTGCTCATTTAACACCTCCTAGATCCAACCAAGACATCGCCAACCAGGCCGTTCTCGAGGTTTCCGACCGTTTGTTATATGATATTGAAAATAACCGCGCTCCGTATCGCCACGGCCCGCTCGACTCTCGATTGGTGAGTGGTGTTCTCAACTTGCCTCCGAAACTTTCTAATGGGAAATCTGTGTGGTTATAGGGTACCTCAAGTAAGCAGGGAAGATGTTCTACATGTCAGGAATCTTTAAAGGATTGCAATGGTCATTTTGGCCATGTTCGCCTTCCTTTGCCCGCCTTCCACGTTGGCTACCTCCGCTTTATCATGTCCATTCTGCAAGAGATCTGCAAGGTAAGTTGAAATCTGGATATGAAACAAGCACGCGCAGGATCCTAATGTTGTAACAGGACTGCGGTCGAGTCCTGCTCGAAGAACCTGAACGACAGCAGTTCCTCAAGGAACTGAGACGACCTTTCCTGGATAATTTGCGACGAACCCAAATATGTAAAAAGATTAACGAACAATGCCGGAAGATCAAGACATGCCCTTACTGCGGCTCTCTCAATGGCCAAATCCGAAAGATTGGTGTACTCAAGCTCGCCCACGACAAATTCGTTTCCTATAACAAGTCAACCTCTGCAAAGAAGGTACCTCCTGAGAGCAAGATCAAATTCGACAACTCCTTCAACGAGGCCAAACGTGAGAATCCCGAACTCGATAAACATCTTCGGAAGGCCATGGAGGACCTCAATCCACTTAGGGTCCTCAATCTCTTTAAGATGATCAGCCCTACCGACTGCGAGCTTTTAGGCTTAGATCCTGCTGAAGGACGACCCGAGATGTTCATTTGGCAGTTCCTACCAGCCCCTCCTGTTTGCATCAGACCATCTGTCGCCCAAGACAATGCCAGTAACGAAGATGACATTACCACCAAGTTAGCCGATATTGTCTGGGTCAGCGGCATGATTAGGTCTGCTCTGCAGAAGGGCTCACCAGTTCAGACCATCATGGAGCAGTGGGAATACCTCCAGACTCAGATTGCCATGTATGTTAATAGTGACGTTCCTGGCCTTCAGCAGCCTGGTTTTGGTAAAGCTACAAGAGGTTTCTGTCAACGCCTTAAAGGCAAGCAGGGTCGTTTTCGTGGAAATCTCTCAGGAAAGCGTGTCGACTTTTCTGGAAGAACTGTCATTTCTCCAGACCCCAACCTTGGTATTGACCAGGTTGCCGTCCCCCAGCTGGTTGCAAAGAACCTGACTTACCCTGAGAGGGTCCAGCGGCATAATATCGAGAAGCTGCGCCAGTGTGTCAAAAATGGACCGGACGTCTGGCCTGGAGCTCAGCGTGTTATCAAATCTGACGACGGTGGCTATCTACAGTCTCTGAAATTTGGCAATAGGGAGTACATTGCCCGAGACCTCAAGTTTGGCGATATAGTTGAGCGTCATCTTGAGGACAACGACATTGTTCTCTTCAATCGCCAACCTTCACTCCATAAGCTCAGTATTATGAGCCATCTTGCCAAAGTTCGTCCCTGGAGGACTTTCAGACTGAACGAATGTGTTTGTGGACCGTACAACGCCGATTTCGACGGAGATGAAATGAATCTTCATGTCCCACAAACAGAAGAGGCTCGCGCTGAAGCCATCAACCTCATGGGTATCAAGCACAATCTCGCGACGCCCAAAAACGGTGAACCCGTCATTGCCGCCACACAGGATTTCATTACAGCAGCCTTCTTGCTGAGTAGTAAAGACCGATTCTTTGATCGAAAGACTTTTACCTACATGTGTATGCACATGATGGATGGCAAGACACACTTGGATCTGCCACCGCCAGCCATCATTGCGCCCCAATCGCTCTGGACCGGAAAGCAACTGTTCAGCATGTTAATGCGGCCAAACAAGGACTCGCCCGTCAAAGTCAACCTCGACGCCAAATGCAGAGCCTACAAAGCTCGGCCTGGTCAAGCCCCCGATATGGATCCCAACGACGGTTGGCTTGTCGTCCGCAACTCAGAAGTCATGTGTGGCCGCATGGATAAGTCTACTGTCGGAACTGGCAAGAAAGATTCAATCTTTTATGTGATCCTGCGTGATTTTGGACCGGATGAGGCCGTCATCGCCATGAACAGGCTGGCTAAACTCTGCGCGCGACAACTGACAAACCGAGGTTTCTCGATAGGTGTTGGCGACGTCTTCCCAACTGAGTCGCTTAACCAAGAGAAGGAGAAGCTTGTTGCTGTCGCCTACAAGCAGTGCGATGACTTGATTGAGACTTTCAAGGCCGGAAAACTTGAGAAAGCTGCTGGCTGCAACCAAGAGCAAACCTTGGAGAATTCCATGTCCGGTATTCTGAGTAAGGTCCGACAACAGGCAGGGTCCTACTGTGTCGACACGCTGAGCCGGAACAACGCTCCGCTTATCATGGCCAAATCTGGATCGAAGGGTTCAGACATTAACGTAGCACAGATGGTTGCCCTGGTCGGACAGCAGATTATCGGTGGTTCGCGTGTGGCGGACGGTTTCCAGGATCGTACCCTTCCGCACTTTCACAAGAATGCTCGACAACCTCCATCGAAAGGTTTCGTCAAGAACAGCTTCTACACTGGACTTTTCCCCACCGAGTTTATCTTCCACGCGATGTCAGGTCGTGAAGGTCTGGTCGATACCGCTGTCAAGACTGCCGAGACTGGCTACATGTCTCGACGGCTGATGAAGTCACTCGAGGATTTGTCTACACAATACGATGACACAGTAAGAACATCCGGCGGCGGCATCGTTCAGTTCCAGTTTGGTGCGGACAAGCTCGATCCTGTGGACATGGAAGGTTCGGCAGAGCCAGTTCATTTCCAGCGAACCTGGACTCATGCAGAGAGTTTGACTACCGATAACAGCGAGTCCTCCATGACACCAGAAGAGATCAGGTCTTTCTGCGACTCTGTCTTGGAGACTGAACGACGCCGCTACGTCAGGCGCGGCCTCTTACACAATGAGGTCTTGGACTATGAGGATACTACTGATTACGGCATTGATGAGCATGAAGGCGCGAGAGGATTCCTCAAGGCCATCGAACGACATGTTGAAGGCCTGGCCTCGAAACTAGAGCGAGTAAGAAAGCTTGCCGGATTCGAGGGTGATACCATGGTTAGGCCGACTGCTCAAGATCATGCCGATCGGACCGCCAAGGTCACCTTGTCCACTCTTCGGCTTTTCATCAAAATGTGTCTTGAGAAGTACAAGAAAGCGCATGTTGAACCTGGACATGCCGTTGGTGCCGTCGGCGCACATTCCATTGGTGAGCCAGGTACTCAGATGACACTTAAGACCTTCCATTTTGCTGGTGTCGCTGGTATGAGTATCACCCAGGGTGTCCCCCGAATCAAGGAAATTATCAACGCATCCAAGGCCATCAGCACTCCGGTTATTACATGCCCACTAGAGAACAACGAGCAAATCGAAGCAGCACGAGTTGTCAAGGGACGTATCGAGAAAACATACATCTCGGATGTCTTGCGGTTTGTTGAAGATGAATGGCGTACCACCGAAGGGAACGTCGTTCTACAGATCGATTCCACTGCCCTTTCGGATATGCATCTGGGCATTGGGCCCTACGATATCGCTGAGGCAATCTGCAAGCAGCGTAAGCTGAAGGTGCAGCGAGATGACTTATCCATTGACGGAGAAAGAATCATTGTTCGTGTGCGTGATGTCAGCGATCCCGCCGCCAAGAGAACAACAGCACGGAGTAAAGCTGCTGCGGCTGAGACTGGAGACATGCTGCTAAGGGCTAACTTCCTACGGCGAGCACTTCCAAATGTGCCCATTTCTGGTTATTCTGAAGCCACTCGTGCGATCATTCAAACATCAGAACAAAACACCCACACTGTCTTGGTTGAAGGATACGGCCTTAAGGAATGCATGACTACTGAGGGTGTCATTGGCACAAAAGCCCGTACCAACAATGTTATGGAATGCCGGGATGTACTGGGTATTGAAGCTGCCAGAACGACCATTGCTGATGAAATTGGTGAAGTGATGGGCGACATGGGCATCGATCCGCGACATATGCAGCTTCTTGCTGACGTTATGACCTACAAAGGTGAAGTTCTCGGCATCACTCGTTTCGGACTATCCAAGATGCGCGATAGCGTACTGCAACTGGCCTCCTTCGAAAAGACCCCCGACCATCTCTTCGAAGCCGCTGCTGGTATGAAGACAGACCAAATCGAGGGTGTCAGTGAATGTATCATCATGGGCCAAACGATGACGGTCGGTACTGGCGCGTTCCAAGTTGTTCGTCGCCTGGGTATTCAGGAGGGAGATGTCAAACAAAAGCCAACACTCTTTGAAGATGCTTGGGCTGCAGAGACGGCGTTGAAGCGCAAGGCTCGTCGAAAGGTTTAGGGGAAAAGCTATGATTATTTTGGAGTACTGAAGTATGGCGGAGTCAATATAGCGATACCATAAGAAATTCTAGTGTTTGTCTCTGAAGTTGTTGAACTTCCCTTTCTTTCGTCACCAACTAACTCAGTTACTTTTGCTCATTGCTTGTTCACTTGGTGTAACACCAGCCGGCTGCCTGGACTCATTTCGTCATAGGCTCAGCCACGTGATCCAACAAAGCTCACCTTACAAGAAGGCGTCGTGAACGCCGCCTGAGAGCGTTCATTATGGAAGCACTATAGTGCATCCCAAGAATACATACATTGGTCATGTGTGGACGGTACGCGTTAGCTCTAGTAAGTGGATCGATGGTCAAAACATGGATGAAATGATACCCTAACTTCGACTGTGTAGCGGCCATCGCAGATTCGTCAGATGCTCGAGGAAGATGGCCTGGAGATTGATGATGCACCCCCAGATGCTGGCAATGCAGCTCCCCGAACCAGCTACAACTTTGCGCCTGGCTACCACGGAATCGTGTATCGCGCCAATACCCCAGACAAAGGCGGCGGACTTCAAAACAAGCATCAACAAGACAACAAGATCACCACGCAAAGTCCTATACCATCTGACCAGGACACAAAACATGTCAACTACAAGCTACAGTCTATGAAATGGGGCCTGATTCCTTTCTGGACAAAGCGAAACCCGGATTATGGATCAATGCTAAAGACCATCAATTGTCGCGCTGACTCTCTCAGCTCCCCAGGAGGAATGTGGGCCAGCATGAAGGCTCGGAAGCGATGTATCGTTATCGCCCAAGGGTTTTACGAGTGGTTCAAGAACGGAAAAGACAAGCTACCGCATTATGTCAAGCGAAAGGATGGCCGTCTGATGTGTTTTGCCGGTCTTTGGGATTGTGTACAATACGAAGGTAGCGCTACATGTTCCAGATGCTACTCTCAAGCTTGGGCTTACATGCTGCAGGATCCGATGAGAAACTATACACATACACCATCATCACAACGGAATCAAACCAAGCGTTGAAATTCCTTCATAACCGGATGCCAGTGGTGTTCGATCCGCAGTCGACGGCTATCACAACATGGCTTGACCCCTCTCGGATGGAATGGTCTCAAGAATTACAGTCACTTCTGAAGCCATTTGAAGGAGAGTTGGAGGTCTATCCAGTATCTAAAGATGTCGGCAAAGTTGGCAATAATTCGCCTACTTTTATCATCCCACTGGATAGCAAGGAGAACAAGTCGAACATTATCAACTTTTTTAATAACGCCAAACCACAAAAGGATAAGTCGACGACCCAAGAGTCAAAGGATACAACTGAGGGAACGCGGACGAAGGAAGTTGAAGAGAAGGGAAGGGAAAGCATTGATGACCTAGACAAGGGGCTTTACACTGATACATCTACCAGCGCAAAGCGTAGGGCTTCTGAAGCTCTTAACACAGAGGAGACTCTAGGCGAATGTGTAAAAAGGCAAGATGTAGGAAAGATCAGTTCGACTAAGAATCAGAGGGGTGGTAATAATAAGGTAAAGAAAAATATATCAGGAAAAATCACGGAGTACTTTAAGAATAAGTAAAATATTAAGCAATGTATATTTTTTTGGTCACAAACTCAGTATTACCCTAAAGGGGACCTCAGTGTCTCAAGATATACCTTCAAAAATGTCAACCTTAATAGGTTTAAAACCTAAGCAATATAGCATTCATGATATCAATCAATAAGG